>MNCI01013273.1:406443-459610 GCA_015680685.1 Gnetum montanum
AGCCCTAAGGATTATTTTGTCTAAGGGGTGTGCCTTGAATTCTCACTTTTTTTTTTGTTTTTATGTGTTTATGCGTGAGAACCACACCATGCAAAGACTTATTATTTTTATTGACTCAACTTCTCGATAATTGGGTAACATTGGAATGGTAAGAAAACTCAAGAAGAAAACATCCAAGCACCCAAGAGAATGGCCAACACAAATGCATCAAGTTCCCTTGAAATCACACCCTTTTTAGTCCTTGAGTCCTTCCTTAGTTTGAGAAGTACCTAGTCACTGATTCGTTAAAGTTCTTATTAGAAAGGGACTGCACATTTCCAAACCAAGAGAGACCATAGAAAATTGTGGATGAATGGATGAAGTGAACTCATTGCCTATCATATCAAAAGAAACATACCTTAGTATCAACATCGTAACTTAAAGGTAAAAACCAAACATTAGCAATCAAATGGAAAAATAGTTCATACCATCATGAAGAACACTTATTGGATGACAAACTTACGGGATGGATAAAATGCACACACACACACACACACACACAAAGAAATGAAAAAGTATGAATAATGTTGTAAAACAAAAACAAGAAAAGTTAAAGAAATTTGTAAAACAAAAACGTGTAAAACAAAAATGTGTTAAACAAAAATGTGTAAAACAAAAACATGCAAAAAAAAGGGTGTAAAACAAAAACATGTAAAACAAAAATGTGTAAAACAAAAACATGCAAAAAAAGGGTGTAAAACAAAAACATGTAAAACAAAAATGTGTAAAACAAAAACATGTAAAACAAAAATGTGTAAAACAAAAACATGTAAAACAAAAACGTGTAAAACAAAAACTTAAAAGAATTGAGGGCCTCCAATGATTAGCATAGGTGGCCATCTCCCCCATGACTAAATGGAAAGGGAGAGATCCAAAATAATGAATGTCTATTTGAATTTCGTAAAAGTTTCCAACTTCTCTTGATTGATGTTTTTAGATTAAGGGATGGAAGTCGGCGACGCTCATACTCCAATGTATCTATGCCTTCATTGTTAGCATGAGTTGTTCCCCCAGTTTGTTCCATGCATATTGGGTTTCTCTTTCGTTTAGCTATCAACCATGGGGTGTCCACTTCTTGTGTGGTTGCTACATATAGGCACCTTTGGATTTGTGTTTCTTGGACACACCGGTTACATGGAAGAGATGTTGAACATTCTTCCATGTCATTACCCTCTGAGTCACTGTATGTGATGCACAAAACTTTCTTCTTCTCGATCTTCCCATAAATGTTTATCTTAAATATCTCCAAGGAAAGATCACGAATCCCTAGGTACGCGTCTACTGTACTTAGCCATGGACTTCTCATTATAATTGGGAAGCCCCCGTTGTCACTGTTGACTTCTATCACTAGGAAGTCAGCTGGGTATGACCACCCACACACAGTGGTAATGATGTCCTCTACCAATCCTAAGGGAATGGTGATGGACTGGTCAACCAGCTCTAGTTGAATGTTGCTTTTCTTAAGTTGGGGCAGGTTCCACGCTTGATACATTTCTCGTGAGATTAAGTTGACTCTAGAACTTGAGTGAAGAAGAGCTTTATGTGGTTCATTCTTGGCGATTTGTAGATAGATTAAGGGGCTTCCAGGATTAGAGAGTTTCCTGGGAAGGTGGCCTACCTTGATCCAATAGGTTACGGTATGTGTTAACATAACTGTATGCGTGAAGCTCTGTTGTTGGACTGAAGGGTGCCCCAAAGTCTTGGATGGTGGAGGAGTGTACATAGACTCAACTGCTTGTTGTTGTGAGAGCTTGTCTGGGATTTTGTTTTTGAAGAAAGGTCTTCTCTTTTTACGGTTGTCAGAACTAGCAATGGGTTGAATGTTCATAGCTCTCGTAGCATTACATTGCTGCGATTGAGTGGGGAGTTCCCCTTGCATTGTTGGAGTAGGAGGTATGGGAACTACAGGTGTAAGAGGTGCAGAGGGAGTTGGAGGATGGTAGGTATGTGGGGTGCCTCCCGGAGGAGGAGTCCTCCTAAAGTACTCCCAAACTTGGTAGTGACGTTGGGGAGTTGTGTGACCCATAGAGTCANTTGGATTAAGTGCATACACCCTAGACTCCTATAGATGTGAGATGATTGGACAACATCCCTTAGGATGGTCATATTGGCAGATCTCACATCCACCGTCATCATCTGTGTCTAAGTCCACAACCTCATCGGAGATAGTAATTTTCCCCTTACCCTTGTTATGTGCAGGGCCTGTATCTCTCTGCTTGTTCTTTTCTTTGTCACTACTTTGTTCTACCTTAGACGCTTCTACAATTTTCATGACAGTTTCAAGTCTAGAGTCTAAGGAATCCCATAATTGATCCACCTTAGCTGATACTTCTGTTGTTAGCTTTTGAATCAGCAAGGTTTTTCTGTTCACCAACTCTTTGAGTGGTGACTCATCCTCCTCATCACAAAATTTCACTCCCTTCTTTCGAAGGGAAGGATCGTAGTTGTATTCTTTCGCACTCTCTCTTTTTCATAGCTCCCCTTCTTCTTTGGTTACTTGCTCCAACAAGCGATGAACTTCATGGGCTCTAAGTTCTGATAATCTCCCTTGGGCATAAGTCCCAAGGGTTCTCCTAGTCTCATGCCTTAGCCCATCTACAATGTGGTGAAGTTGGTCCCGTTGTGCATAACCATGGCCCAGGCAATGATGTGACAATGCATAGTAGTAGCCCATGGCAGCATCCAAGGATTCATGATTACCTTGCTTCCATCCTTGGATCTGCTTACGTAAATTAGACACTCTAGAGTACATCTGATATTTATCGTTGAAGATTTCTAACATCGTACTCCACCTCCTGATGGTTTCTGGTTCTAACGATCAGTACCAACTCTCTACTTCCTTAATGAGTGTCCTGGGAAACAACTTAAGTTTTTGCCACTCGTTTTCTATGTTTTGCAAGGCACAGGCATCATGGAATGCCTGTAAATGATGCTACAGATCAACATTGTATCCCCCTTCGAAGTGTGGGATGTTATTCATGTCTAAGCACTTGATCCGACTATCTCTTTGATGCCTTGTTGGTATTCTTACAGCCTTCGTTATATCAAGCATACTTCGAGTTGCAAGTAGGGGCTCGTCATGATCATCTCTTTCATGACATTTTTGATGTCTATGTTGTTCCCTACTTTTTCTTCGTTCATGCCCTTGTCCTCTCTCTTGACTCTCTCGTCGAGGTCTCTCATTTTGCCTACATCTATCCTCATCGTTATGCTCTCGGTGGCTACGCCCAGATGTAGAAGGAGAGGGTGAGTGATGTGATGAAGGGAAAGACGAAGAAGAACCATTGCCATGACGATGCTTCTTGCCTTCTCTTCTGCTGCTACAGCCCCGATCATGATGACGATCTACGTGCCCGTCCTTGTCATGTGTTGTTGTTCCCTCTATGAATAGTTGGCATTCATGGGGATCAGAACCAATGTTGTGTATCATGGATAGTAGGTTTTGATACCCCACCTCCTCACCATCGTTAGGAGGAGGAACATCATTTGATAGAGAACCTGTTATAATGGGTTCATCATCTCCTATTTCAGTCAGGACGTGCGGGACCCCTTTTCCTTTCAATAGTGTATGATAGCTCTCCTGCCGTGAGTCCCTAATATGTTGTGTAGCTGTGGGATGATAATCCCTTGTATCAAAATCTGCTATAACGTATTCAGCATAGAGCTGAGTCATGCCAATCTGTGCCAAAGCACGGAGGAGCATGTTTGGGATTGATCGATCTAGAGGTAACACGATGTTACCTTGCAAATCTTTCCATCGCAGCTGTTCATCTTGATGAAGGATAAAGGTAAAGTCTGGTATGTACTCATCAGGATGAGTATATACCACTCAGTATTGTTGAGGAACCATCAGATTTCAGTTATGTGTTTTAGATTGTCGACTATTTCTTGTATTATCCCTAGGTGGTGTATTGCTTTTGTTACAAGAAGAAGACATTGTGTCTTATCGGTGTGCTATTTAACTGTATATAATTTTCTTATTTAATTAACCCTAAGGTTTGTTTAAGCTCCCAATGATGTGAGTGATCTCCTATGTTCTACTTAGCGCACAAACACTTAGTCCCCGGCAACGGTGCCTATGATGAGTGGCGAGGTACCCCTACACTCAACCATATGAATACGAGCGTAGCATGTGCCATCCAGTCGAACTCCATAGACTAAGTGCCTACATGCCTCATGGAACACTTAGGGTTAATCATTCGTTATCTTCTTAGACTTATTTGTAGTTGTCACGGTGTATGGTTAAGTAAGTCTGAGGTATATGATTTTTATATCTTTTTATGTTTTATCTCCTATGCTATTGAGTTGAAGGGTGAAGAGACTAATTACTAACTTTGACTAATGAACTAAGTATAAATTAGCGTAGCCTCAACATCTGTTCCCACTTACTGTTCACACCCTGAATCGATGCAACCTTGGTTACCAAACACTAATCGTTGCTGGGATCACCAAGCGTAACACACGTGCTTGAAGTGGTCGTACTGAGGCACTTAATTAGGAGAGAAGGGTTGAGAGAGATTTAATAACTAATAAAGCATTTAAATAAAATATAATAAATAACAGTAAATAAAATCCTAATTAGCCTATTCCATGCACTGCAAGGTTTATCCAATACGCTTGTCTTTATTGTCGTACACAAACTTGTGTTCAGGTATAATGTCTGCTTGAATAAAGATTCGTTCACTCTGGAGTTCCTACTGCGGGCACATGGAAATTAATCTATCTTGAGAGTGGAAAAATTGCCAGAGTTTAGCTATGGTCTAGGACTAGAATGGGAAACAAGGGTGAGCCACCTCTTATTTATAGATATGACGGTGCACCGCGATATCGCGTATGCAATATCGCGGGGGACGACACGATATTGCGTAAGCGATATCGCATGGGATGCGATATCATGTCCCATCGATGTGTATGACTCTTGGTAATCCTAGCAATACTTAACATTTGGTAATCTAGTAGCATTATATGTGTTCAGGATGTGCACGGGAAGTGGGATCGAATACTTATGTTAGGGTAGTTGATTATTAATTAGAAATTAGATTAGTTGAATTGATTATAAATTGAGTTTCAACCTATTGTTAATTGTAGAATAATAAAATATAAAATAATAAAAATCATATGCCTCACTCTAGACTAAACCATACATGACAAAGCTACCACTAGTCCAAGTGGGAAGACAGTGAATTGCAATCAAGGCATAGTGATCTAGATGCCATAGCTAGTCCCATCCATGGAATTCAATCAGATCATGTGTGAACACTTGTGATTTGTATGGTTGGATGTAGGGGTACATCGCCACTCATCATTAGCGTTGTTTCCGGGGATGGTGCTAGTTATCTAGATTAGTTATATTATACACGATCACTGTAAAGGTATTAACAATCTATCTCTTAGAAAACATTAATATTTTAAATCACACACATTATCAAACAAAACCATGTCTTCTTCAAACAGGATCAATAATGCATCATATGATGAGAACACTTGTAGGAGAAATGATAGGATATATATTGAAGAAAATTGGAGTGAACAACCTCAAACAGGTGTTTCCTATGCTCATTAAGATCCTTAATACACCCAAAGACTACATTCAATTGGTGCAAACAATCCTAGAGGACATGGAGTAAGTCCTAGATCAAGGAGGTCCTCAAGGCCTAGGACCTCCTCTAAACCTAGACAACTATAGAAGCCATGGCAATTCTCCTAGTTTCTCATCTTCCTCTTCTTCTTCAACATCTAGTTCTGACCAAGATGAACATAGGTATAGAGATAGAGCTCCACTACGGGGTCAAGATAAAGATAGAAATCAAACCCAAGGGAAAAATCAAAGACATCATAATGAGCACAAACAAGATTGTCATAATCAAACAAATAGAAATAAAAATTTTCATCACAACATGTCTAATAACAATGAACCCTTATTGGCCACTAAGAGCTTGATGCAAATCACAAAGGCAATTAAGATACCTCTTAGGCATCGTAAGGAAAGTCGCCTACCTAGGCTTGATATTAATAATATTCCTAAGTTCGTGGAAGGCTATGATTCTGATCCACAACATCATCTACAAGCGTTCCATGATGCTTGTGCTTTATACAACATTGAAAGTGGATGATAAAAGCTTAAGCTCTTTCCTATGACACTAATCGATGAAGCTGAAAGTTGGTATAGATCATTGGAACTAAGTTCCATTCACCAGTGGTCCACAATGCTGGAACTTTTCAAAAAAAAAAAAATACGAAACCTATGCGAAAGTGTCCAACCTAAGAAAAGAAATCCAAGAGTGGAAGCAAGAAAATCATGAACCCTTGGAAGTGGCCTTAGAAAGATACTATTCACTACTACATAAATGCCCAGGCCATGGTTTCTCTAAGGAAAGGCAACTTTTCTACATCATAAATGGGCTTTGTAATGAAATAAGGGAGATCCTTGGGATGTATGCTCCAAGTCAATTATACAAGCTATGAACCCATTAGATCAAAGAGTTAATCAAGTGTGTCATGAAAGAATAAGGAGAGTTATGTAGACAAGAGAATGTAGAGGAAAATAACTGGGACCCAACTCTATAAAAGAAAAGAATCTATATCTATGATAAGGAAAAAGAGGCAACTCTCGATGAGGTAATTTACAATGGACCTTGCCAATACAAAATTCTATCATTGAGATTAAAGAAAAGTTGGATAAGATGTTGAAATCAATGAATGAGAAAGGTAAAACTTGTGAAGAAATCATAGAGGAGAGAGTAGCGCAAAATGAATCAAGTGATCACAACAAAAGGAGGAAAAAGAACTAAGAAACAACTAGGAACACTTTTTGGTAAGAAGGGGAAATGGCCATAGAAGAAGAGGCTATAGACTTAATCACTGAAGAGGATGGTGGATGTGACATTTACCTATATGACCATCTAAAGGGCCATTACCTAGTTGTGTTGCATCTACATGAGGATTAGGCAAGGGCATTAAATTTGAAGTTTGTATAGAAGTACATGTCCAAGAGATTTCCTCTTCTACGTAATAATTTTAGACAACCCCAAAACCAACCATACTATCATGGGGTACTTATTACCAGTCTCAACACTGGCATCAACCATAGTGGCAACAACCACAGTCATGGGGGAGGCTACCATGAAACCAACCTTACCCTTACTGCCAACCAAACCCATACAAATATTATGTTCAACAATCTATTTCCCCAACTGGTTCTACTCCCTCTACGTCAAATCACTACTACCACTCTCCCAAATATCAACATCCCACAACATCTTAGATGAGGTCACCACCTCACACCTCTCATCCTTTGGCATATCCTCAATATTCTCAGACTCACATGCCACCGCTAGTAACACAAGAAGGTTTGATACCATAATATCAACAAACAGCTACCACTTGTCCTGTGAATATGCATAGACATGCTGATACCAATGCACCTCAATTGCAACGTAGGAAACACCCCTTTTGGAGGAAATGCCATATGCTGAAGCAAACCATCTCTGGACCCACCACATCATCCGAGCTAGCACAATGCTGATTTGGTGCAATGCCTTACTTTTCACAACCAACGTCCTCTAACCCTCCGCAAAAGCCAACAACCATCACCACTCTAGCACAAGACATAAATGATGAACCTATCATTGTGGAAAGACAGCAGAATCCATGCATCACTACTAATAGTAAAGGATGCAATTGTGGGCCAGAAATTCAAAATATTAACACAACCCACAACAAAGCTAAGGAACAAGTGTGTGAACAAGGATTAGCCTATGTAGTAGCCACTAAACTAGAAGACACCCAGTGGCTTAAAAATGAGATTTTAAGATTATTTCAAAGATGCATGGAGATAATGGATCTACTTATTAGTTCTAGACCTAAGAAAATGGACCAAATAAAGGACTTAGACACATATATCTTACAAAACTAATAAGCATTTTTTTACCAATTTTTTATTTTACAATTTTTTTTATCATTTTCCTATTTCTTCCAAAATTTTCTAATTCTTCATATGTTTTTCATTTCTTAATATTTTTCTTTTCTTTATATTTTTTTCTTTTCTTTATATTTTTTTCTTTTCTTGAGTCATTCTCTTTTTGCTTTATGAATTTATTTTTATGTTTTTGTTAATAATATTGCCAAGTCATGATGCATAAGTCAATGCTATGTGTTGGGTTTTTTGTGCTATGCTATCAAGATGATTAGGTAAGTAATTATGTGAAGCAGTAAGACCACCTCATCCATCCCTCCAATTCTTTGAATAAAAGGTCTTTTTCATGAAAAAAAATTGGTTCTTCTTTTATGAAACTAGACTTAATCAATGATCATTGTACCTTGAAGAAAGAGGGAATGACCAAGTGGGAATGGCAAAGAATGTGACCTCAAGGGGACTTGTTGGGTTCTCTTCTTGACTTCCTTCATGTGGTTTATGACTCCTCTTGGAATGTATCATCACTCCCTTGTTGACAAATATAAAAGAAGCTCTCTTTGCATGGTGTGGTTCCCATCCAAAACAAAAAAAAAAAAAAAAAAAAAAAAAAAAAAAAAAAAAAAAAAAAAAAAAAAAAAAAAAAAAAAAAAAAAACAAAGAAGAAGAAAAAAAAAAACAATAATGGGAATTCAAAGCACACCCCTTAGACAAAATAACATGCTACAAGCATTAGTTATGGGGTTGCCCATGCCTAAAGGTGCCCCTCTAACTAAAGGCCTTCCTTCCTTCTTCTCTTTTCTTCTCTTTTTAGAGTGGTGATTATTCTTTGAGGTGCTTGTGGACTCATGGTGGTTGGCAAAGTGGAACACATCAATGTGAGGTCACTGTTCATGGTATGGACTTGGTCTAAACTTGGACGAATAAGTATGTTGATTATTTTAATCATACTTGTCATAAGAACCTATTGTGGACATGTCAAGTACCTTACATCCCAATCTCTGCAATCCCCTCTCATTCCATTATTCACCTCATTGCTGCATGCAATTATGAGCCTTTTGGTTTTGTGTAGTATAGTGCAACATTCTAATCACAATAGCTATGTATTGTTTGGAACAAAGGCATGGTCTACATTTAACTTTTTGGATGTCCATAGACCTCTATAGAAGTGGTTATGCAAGGGCATTATGGTAGGAGCCTGCTTTGGGGAGGACCCACTTGTATAACTTTTGTTGATCATGACTTTGAATTAACGTTCACATCTTCCAAAACATCAATGATGGTTTCTCTAAATTTATGCATGATTTTGAGACTACTTCTCATCTGTTTCATTAATTTTTCCTACTTTTCTATTTCCATATCCATTAATATTTCTTGGTCATCTTCTAAATTAGACCTTTGGTTTTAATTACTCAAAAACCTATGTGCTTCTAAAGTTACACTTATTAGTCATGGGGGCTAGGGATGCCTGCTTTAAAATTTTTGAAATTTTTCCAACATCTTATTTTTGAACATCAAGTTAACTAATAGTATTTGATCAAAATAATGTGAATAGCTTGATGATTTTAGTTACCTCATAGCCTTGGGCATAGTATGCTGTAATTACCTCGTGATTAAAAAGAATAAGGGATCTGAAAAGGGTTAATTATTAAGGATAATTTACCAAAACTAATGTTGATCATTTGGTGACTATAGGGGGTGCTAAAAGAAATGCTAAAGGAAGAAGGTTTTTTGCAAGGCATGAAAACAAAGCGAAGAGAGGGAAAACGGAGGATATGGCCATGGAAACATCATAGCACATAAAAGATAGTAGCTCAAGCTTTGCATGTTTGCTAGATCCATGGGATAATGAGAAGAAATTTTAGTCCATCCTTCAAGAATGTTTTGCATAATTAGAGAAGCATCAAAATAACAATCAATGTTAAAAGTCTGCTACTACGAGTAGCAACAATAAGAATCATCTTTAATAGATGCTTAAAGACCTCTGTAAATTTTGTAATCTTCAAAGTTTGTCCAATCTTTGTTACTCTATCATTTTGTATGCATCCACTAAAATAAAATTTTGTAATGTGACACTCAAAGTCTATCTGTTCCATCTAGTCAGTTTGTATGTCAGTCAATAATCCCATACCTACATAATATTTTATAAGGAACTTGTTTCTCCTCTTCTGTACTTGAGGACAAGTTTTTATTCAGTTGTGGGGGTATGATGAAGCATGTTTTTTTCATTTGCTTTGATGTCAGATATCCAACGTTGGAGCCTCAACGTTAGGTATCTGACGTCAGAACCTAGGACGCAATGTTGAATATCCAATGTTGAGGGGTATGGACTAACCTATAAATATAGCACTTAGGTGCATGGTTTGGGCAATACTTTTGCATTAGTTTTTCATAGTTTTGTCAATAGAGAAGCTAAACTCTTGTAGTTTTATTTCATAATCTTACAAAACAGTTAATGAGTGCCCATAGAGTGGATCTAAGTCAGTTGTATGAAGTCTTATTCAAGTGGCAATGTACCTGGACAGATTCCATGAATGATAATAAGATCAAGACTGATTCTTATTCATTGCAGCACTTTGACTTAGATTAGATTTACTTTCCATGCAATTTAATTTTCATGTACTTAGTTAATATTTACATTTTAATGCATATTAATTAATTAAGCACATAAGTATGATCACTTCAAGCATGCGTATGACTCTTGGTAATCCCAGCAACATTTAACATTTGTTAATCTAGCAATGTTATATGTGTTTAGGATGTGCATAAGAAGTGGGATCAGATACTTATGTTAGGGTACTTGATTATTAATTAGCAATTAGATTAGTTGAATGGATTATAAATTGAGTTTCAACCTATTATTAATCATAGAATAATAAAATATAAAATAATAAAAATCATATGCCTCACTCTGGACTAAACCATGCATGACAAAGTTACCACTAGTCCAAGTGGGAAGACAGTAAACTGTGATCAAGGCATATCAATCTAGATGCCACAGCTAGTCCCATCCATGGAATTTAACCAGATTGTGCATGAACACTTATGATTCGTATGGTTGGCCATAGGGGTACCTCGCCGCTCATCAGTTAAGAAATGAAAACCAAGCTTCCTTTCAACTCAAAAGAAAAAACTTAAAATCATGTAAACATTATGGTAGTTTGCTATTTCAATTTAACTATTAAGTATTTCTATTAAATTCTAGATAGAAGGGCTTCTAGAAAGTATTAATAGATGTTATGATGAACTACCGACCATTGATGATTGAATAATGAAGGGTTGTCCATGTCTCACAACATTCATCTATATCTACATATAAGAGAATGTGAATTTGGTTATGTGGATAGAGCTTGAAGGGTTGCATAAAACTTATATAGAGCAAGAACACATTTATTCTTTATATCTCAAGAAACTTTAAGTTTCCCAAGGACACCAAGAACAATTGATGCAACTTGTTAGGGCTCCACCACATACTACTATACAGAAGCATAGCACTACAAGTGGATCTTTGATGATCAATTTGACAAACATGCAAATTGATAGCAAGTAAAGAGAATAGCATTGGCCAAGTAAAAGAAGATGTCTTAAGCTACTATGCCTTTTTGGTATGTTCAAATATTGAAAATGTTATGCCTTAGGAGGATATTGTAATTGATACTTTGTCTTAAAGCTAACAATCCTTAAATTTGATGTTGACACAATGTTGTTGAATGTACGCAATTCTTTCTTGTAGTAGCTAATTTAATTTCATCAATACTTAAGGGTGTCACTAGCATTTCTTATGTGTGCTAGAAAGAATACAAGAGTAATGTTCCAAAGCATACTAATAAGGAATAGAGAGCAAGGTAGCAAGAAAACACATAAACCAAATACAATTGAAATCCAAGATTGCTTCATTAGAAGCCAAAAAATAAGCAACTTAGCAAACCCTTGGATAGTATAATGTAAACTTTACTAACAAGGTCTTGATCAATCTAGTTATGACAAAGAACAACATGACTAATAATAGCACCAATTCAAGAGATAAGGCTAAACCACCATCATCTCTACACCTCATGAAAATATGATAGTTAATTTGTGGAATATTGTTGATTTTAAAAATTTAATTCAAGTCTTTTTCATAAGCACACTTTCATCATATTAAAGGATTAACCTTTTCCTTTTGTAGAAAACTAAGATTTTAAAAAAAATCAAGTTGTTTTATTCTAGGTTAACTAGAGTGTAAACAATGAAATCTCTCAAAAGTGGAGTTCTTGCCATTTGTTAAAACCTAATGTGTTGAATGTTTATTTCCCTATGGCCTTTCCTAAAATAGGAACATTTTTTGTTAGGGGATCTTGAACCTTTAAAAATCTAGCAATTGGCTAACCAATGAAGATTGAAATATGGCCAAATCAAGTATGGATAGATTTAATGGTATTATTAACATATTAGAGGTTTCTTTCTTCAATGCTTTGAAAACTACTAATGAAATTAAAACTAGATTTTTACTTGCCTCTACTAAGAACCTCTTGGATCTATTGGATAAAGTAATTTTAAAATTCCCTTCATAGAAATTTTTTTAATCGATAACTTCGTGCTACCTCTTGGAATTGAACTTATGACCTAGGATTTCCAAGCCAAGGCTATTTTTATTAAACTAACATCTCATTGTATTACTCTTCCATAGAGTTTCTCATATGATGGTTAAGGTCTAAACCTAGTAGAATTTTGTTGCTTTTTTACATAAAATTAAATAAATTAAGCTTTTTCGTAAGACTAGGAACAAACAACTATGGATGAATGTTAAACAATAATTCCCTAAATCAATTAGTCCCTCACCTAATCATGGGGATGTGATACCATATTGGAGTAATATTTTATCTCAAATTATCAAGGAACTACTCATGTATGTATAAAAGGAAGAGCTTACTAGCAATGAGAAGCTAAGGATAGATGGTTATAGGAGGGTTACTAAAACTCCTACTATTTTCATGCAATGGCTTTTAGATGATACGAAAAAAACTTGTAGCATTCTATCTTAATATTTAGTAGGATTTAAAAGTATGTCTCAATTTCTTTTCTAATAATTTACTATAAAGATGTCATTATGTTTCCTCAGTTCTTAAGTGATCTTATCTCTTAGAAACTTTTATCTATTGATAATCTCTATCTCAAGGTTTTTTCCTTCCATGAAGAGATATACTAGATGCTTGTTTCTACATATAAAAATAACGTCCCTAGTCTAAATGATTGAAAGCTTGAATTTTATTCTTGATTTCTCCAAGTTTCTCCATAGCTACTATTGATGTGCCTCTTTTCCTCATTGATAGAATTACACTAATCTAATTCTCCTTTCCAAGAAAGAGGATATTCAATTCCCTAATGATTGTAGATCTATTAGTTTGTGCAACAAACTTTTTAAGTTATTCTCAAGAATCATTGTGTAGAACTTTCAATCCCTATTCATGAATATTATCAAGACTAATCAATTTGGTTTTATCCCAAGCTATAACATTATTGATAAGATTATTAGTATTGGACTTACTAGTAAATATTGGAAGAGAATATAAGAAGTGAGACATTTTTTGGTAGGAGAATTCTAGGTTAAAAGGTAGGTACCATATGATTTGCTACTTCTTAAAGCTCATATGATGCCTTATGTAGTGATCGAAAATGTCAATGGCTAGAACATCGAGGGGTTTGCAGGTGCACAACCTCAACACCACCTCTGCGCAAGGGCCTTTGTTGGGAAATAGAGGCGGAGTGCCCTAGATGGTCTTGTCGATTGAATAGGGACTTCACCAGCTATAATCAGGGTATCAAGTGCAACTGGGGGTGATGCTAGCACTGATGGTGTTCTCGGCGATGCCGAGGTCATCTAAGCCTGAGCATAGTGGGGTTTCTCAGCATGATAACGATGATGCAAGTGTGCAAAAAAACATGTAAAATAGTGAAAAAATGTGAATGTGGTACTGAATGTTAAAGAAAGTGCTTAAAATAAAATAGAGGAAAGGCTTAAAATGCAATGGAGTTTGAGAGAAAGAAAGAAAGAATGGTACCACCCCAGATGAGGAGCATAGCATTACAATTGAGATTTGAGGAGGTACGTGATGTACAGACACGCATAGTAGCAGCGTAGCCAAAGCCTCTAGGGTGTCTTGGGATGAAGATTAATGTCCACTGCAAAGTCTATGCCTGTTGGATTAGCTGTCGTAGTGTCCTATGAGTTTGTGGTATGTTGCAAGTGCTGTGTGGGATGCAAAGGTGTTGCCAAGATGTTGATACACTCTAGTGTACGAGCTGCTCAAGGTGCCTCAGGTGCCGAGTTGTGCTCTAAGATGCCAATTGCTACTTGGATTTGCTAGCCAAATGCTTCAAATTCCCATCACTAGAATGAATTTCCAACCTCTAGAGTATGGAATGCAAGGGCATTTATAGGCTTAGGGTTAGCATGAAGTGTAGATCAAGTCACATGTGGCAAAAGGGTAGGTGGGGCTATGCTGACCTTTGCTATGCTCCTACTGGAGCAACTAGTGATATGCCTTGGTATGCTTCATTGGATCCTAAGAGACTACCAAACTATGGCTACACTGCCAAAACTGCATGTGCCAAGACCGCAATGTACCTGCAAGCAATGCAAAATAATGTAATTTGGAGGTTATGCTCCAAGACTACGTTCTCCTCTCTTTCAAGTGGGATCAAGCATAGGTACAATTTTGGGACATAGAGGGAGGTACAAAAGAATGCAAGTTGCTGATCCTACTTGCTGGAATAGTGCTAGAGCTGGAATGAAGACTTGTGCTAAGCTCTGGAAGCTTTTGGGGGTAGTTCCTTGTTGCTCTAGACAGTAGCACGACGGTTAGGAAATTCTTGCAACAAATTGAAGTCTATTGCTACTATGCCTACTACACTAGCGAGCGTAGCATGATGGGATAGGGCATAGCATGGAAAATTAGAAAAATTTGGCAAAAATTGTAGTCCTTGTTCTTGTTACACCAACTATGCTTGAGAGCGTAGTAGGAGGGGTAGCTTCAAGAGTTAGAAAATCTGTCAAATTCCTCTTCCATGTTGAGCTACCTTAACAACTTCTAGCTCAATACTAGTGCAAACTAGCCACTAGAGTGTTTTTATTCTTGCTACACTAAAGAACGTAGCAAGAGGAATGTGAGCATAACAAGACACTTAGAAAATTTCTGTAGTTGTCATTTGACACTTAGAAAATTTTGCAAATCTAGTTTTGTGTTGCATGCTACGCTGGCTACACTCTAGAGCATAGCCCTAGCAGTGGAAGCATGGGCCAAACACTTAGAAAAAACTTGCCTTGTGTTTACACTTAGACAAATTTTCCATTGAAGTGCTTTTGCCCAAATTTGGTGGTCTTTCACTGGTCCCTCTTTGTCAATGTTTGGAGGAGTGGCTTGAGAGATATCAATAAAGAACCCAAAACACCACAATAGACATGGCCCCAACATCACTCATCAATATCTGATTAGATGGTGCTTCACTAGCCTCAAGAGTGCCAAAGGTCATGGAATGTTGTGGGTAATGGATGTAGGAAATTGGCTTGAGATTGCAAGGGAGAAATAAGATGCAAATGGTATATCATGTTACAAGATGTAGAGTCAACATTATTGACTATGATCATGGCACCAAGGTGGCTTGTCATCAAATGATGGCCTCTTGTCGAAGTGCTTGTCAGAGAGCCTTCACCGATAGCACCAAAATGGCTTACCCTTGACATGTTGGCCTCTCATCAAAGTGCTTATGAGAAGGCCACTGCAAATTCAAGGTTAGACTATATGCAAAATTGTAGCTTTACTAGATTTTTCTTAGGAATATAATTTACCCTTTTTTCTCTTTTTCTTTTCTTTTGCAAGTGATAGCTGTAGGATGCTCATCATCGAGTGGACTGCATGTCACCCAATGGGCTTTCCTTAGAGGAAACCATGTCACATCTATAGGACAAGTGTTTACTCCTTGGGATGAGCTGCATTACATCTTCTTGGGCTTTGACCAACCCATAGAGGCTTCCCATGGAATGAGTTGTGTTACATCCATCATGGGTTTTGCACTCGACTAAAAGAAGGGTGTCATGTGCATCGAAGAAGCTTGCAAGGAAGATGAGAAAAATGTAAGGTAAAGAAGGTAAATGCGAGTGGGCTATAGTAAGGATAGTAGGGGTGTGCACTCTTGATCGGCTTGGTAAGTCCAACCAAGCACGTCGAAGCAATGTGGCGCCTTGCCACTGCAATGAAACATGGCTTCAAAAAAACACCTCTAGGGATTCGTCCTACAAACACAATGCAGAAGAAATAGGAAAACAACCACACAATATGTGAAATAAGAGCAAACTACTAGTTACAAGGGGGCTACAAGTGTTATGAGTGTTGGACCAATTGTAAGAGCTTGCAGTGCCAAACCAGGAAGGCCAGTGCAGATGTCGAAGCCAAAAGGATGGAAATGCTCCAGCAGCAACACCAAAAGCCAACACCAAGGAAGGCTAGTGAGGTGGCCAAGGATGATGTTGATGCAAGTGCTTGAGACTCCACACTAAGGATAGGAGCTTAGAAATCTAGGAAAATAGTGGGGAGCCATGCTACTAAATGCACTTCCAAGCCCATGAAATGGTGAGGGCTAGAGGATGGTAGTGATGTGGCTGGGCCATAGTACTGCAAGGACTCTAGTGGATGGTATTGATGGTGAAAGCCCCAACCACTAATGAAACACCCAAGGTCAATGATGCTATCAACATGACCTAGGGGTGGTACTACTGGAGATGATGGCAGTAGCTTTAGAAGGTCAGCAAAATGCCCAAGGAAATCTCTAGAGGATTAGCAAAATGCCAAGGGTGATGATAGTGCAAATGTTGTAGAGGCTTTTTCTTGATGATATAAACTCCATTCTGGAACTGCAATGCCCCACCCTACCCAGCCCATCGAGAGGTGGGCAGATGATGGAGGATGGGAAGTATTCACACTTTCTTCTTCGCAGAACTGTGTGTTAAGCTGTATGTGCTAAACATCAAACCTATTTTAAGGTCTTGGTAGACCACATGTTATGCTAGTTTAAGGTCCTAACAGATCATGAACCTAGTTTAAGGTCCTGGCATACTGTGATGTGCTAGTTTATAGTCCTAATAGACTACTATGTGCTAGTTTAACATCATAGCAGATGGTGGATGTTGTACTAGTTTAACGTTATGACACAAGGATGGGCTATGCTAGTTTATAGTTATAGCGGATTTGTTGTGCTAGTTTATAGTCATAGTGGACAGGTGTGCTATGGATGCCAGTTTAACATTATAGCCCAAGGATGAGTTATGATAGTTTATAGTCATAACAGACTATGTTGTGCCAGTTAAAGTCATAGCGTGCGTACTCTCTGTGTCAATTTATAGTCATAGCAAACTTTTTGTGCTAGTTTATAGTCATAGCTTACTCTTACTTACCTTGCTTTG
The DNA here is from genome assembly GCA_015680685.1 of Gnetum montanum. Lineage (NCBI taxonomy): Eukaryota > Viridiplantae > Streptophyta > Gnetopsida > Gnetales > Gnetaceae > Gnetum > Gnetum montanum. The sequence goes on from MNCI01013273.1 coordinate 423,834, forward strand.
TCATTGATGTGGCATTGTGTACTAGGCATAGTACAACTTTAGGTATGAATGGTTGATGAGATTAGCAAACTCATTGCTATCTAGATCAGCGAGCTTGAATGCTCCATTGTCATAGGCCTTGGTGAATAAGAAAGGCCCTTCCCAATTGGCTAAGAATTTATCTACAGGTTCACAAATGGCCTTGAGGACTAGGTCCCCTCTCCCAATTAGGCATTGATGCTAATTGTGGTGGTGCTTTTACTGTTGCTTCTCCTAGTACCATTCGATGCGACCAAGCATTTGCATGTGCTCCTCCTCTATAGAGTCGAGGTCAATGGTTCTTAACTCATTATTTTGGGCCTTATCAATGAAGCTTAAGAGGATTACATGGAGCAATGGGACCTACAATTCAAGAGGTAAAATTACTTCAAATCCATACACAAGGCTATATGGTGTCTTACTTGTTGCTGGTCTACGCATGGTGCGGTAGGCCCATAGTGCGTAGTCCAGCTACTCGTGCCATCATCATTTGCTACTACTAAGCATCTTCTTTAGAAGCTTGATAATGACCTTGTTTGTGGCCTCCACCTGCAAGTAGTATGGTGACAAGAAGGAATGCTTAATGCCAAGGTATTTACAAAAGGCTTTGGTTTCTACACTACTAAATTGTGGCACATTGTTTTTGACAATGGTCATGGGTAGACCAAATCGGGTCACTATGTTGTTGAGAATGAATTTGCAAACCTGTGTGATGTGGTCCTCCTAAGGGAAATGGCTTCAACCCACTTGGTAAAATATTCGGTTGTAGTTATGATGAAGCTATGCCCTGTAGAGGACTTAAGCATGATTGACCCCATGATATCCAAATCCCAACGTTAGAATGACCATGTTGTCTACGTGGTGTGTAGTTCAATGGATGGTGCATGCATTAAGTTATCATGCCATTGACACACACTACACATCTTGACCTTGGAAATGAAATCGCACCCCATGTAAGGCCAATAGTAGCCTAAGAATATGATTTTCAATGTCAGTACCTTGGGTGCTATGTGGCCTCTACACAGTCCCTCATGGACTTGATCAATGATCGTTTGTGCTTCGCCATTGCTAACGCAGGTTAGCAGTATGCCATCATATGATCTATGACATAGTGTGCTATCACCTATAATGACATACTTTCATGACCATTTCTGCATTGCATCTTTTTGGATAGTGATCAAATGTTGCAGAGGCTCACCCTGTTGAAGGTATGACTTGATGTCATCGTACCACTTTTGCTCATGAGCCATGCTTGTTGTAGCTATGTATGCAATGTCAATTACTTGTGTGATAGGTTTAATGTAATCTATTACTAAGGTGGGCAAGGCATGAAACATGTTGGATGCAATGCTTATGGCTAATGTGGCTAATGTATCAACGATGACATTCTCATTGCAGGGGATGTGTTGGATATCTATAGTTGTAAACCATTGGAGAAAGTGCTTCACCAAGTCATAATAAGGTTATAAGTGTTACACTTTACAAGCATAAACCTTTGTAACTTGGTTGAGAACTAGCTACAAATCACCTTGGATTGTTAGGTTTCAGATTCCTAGGTCGTGAGCTACCATAAGAGCTCTAGGAAGACCTTCGTACTCTGCTACGTTGTTAGAGCATGGAAATTTAAAGTAATAAGTGAAGGGTCAAATATCCTTCGAGGGAAATGTGATTACGGTAGTGGCATTATCTTCTTGAGAGCTTGAATTGTCATCGAAGTGTAAAATTGCCTCAAAGTTGGCAAGTACTTGGCTTATACTACTAACATGCTCATTCGAGAATTCCAGCTCTATGGTTGCTTGATTGTTTACTGGTGAAGCGGTGAGTTGTATGGCTATTACTTGACTTTTAGTTTATGCTTGTGCTATGTAATGTAGGTAAAACTCAATAGTTATTACTTTCCACTATGTAATTCAACTACTTTCATAGATGTTTGTTATAATTGCCCAGAGTACATTGCTTTTGCAGATGATGTTTACTTAGCTATGGAAGAGATAATGCCTCCACTTCTTAAGTGTAAAGACTAAAGCAAGGTTGTTCTTTTCCACATCATTGTATTCTACTTCATGGGCCACTAACGCATAGATTAAGTAGTAGATAAGGACCTCTGAACCATCATCGTGCTTTTGACAGAGCAGAGAAGTGATGGACATGTTGGAAGTTGCAAGGTAGATGTAAAAAGGTTTATCTCCTTGTGGAGGGTAGACTATTGGAAGCTAAGCCAGCTCCTATTTGAGGTTTTCAAATGCCTCTTGGCATTGAGCTGTTCACTCAAAGTGGACTCCCTTTTTGAGAAAATGTTACATTGGCTATAGCTTATCAATCAACCATGCAATAAACCAACGTATGAGTTACAATATGCCTTGTAACCCATGTAGCTCCTTAAGGTTAGTTGGAAATGCTAAGTTGATGATGGCCTTAACCTTATTAGGGTCTATGTGTATGCCTATTTTTGATACCACAAAACCTAGCATGTGACCTATCTTAATGCCGAAGACACACTTCTTAGGATTCAACCTAAGGTCATGTCTAAGGCAACATTTGAGTGCGCGATCTAAGTCATTTTCATGATCATGTGCCACTTTGGAGTTAACTGATATGTCATCAATATAGTCATTGAGCAAGTCTAACAAGTAGTCACTAAAGATGTACATGATGGCACGTTGGTAAGTTGCTCCTGCATTCTTTAGTACAAAAGGAATCATTATATAGCAAAACGTACCCCAAGGGGTCATGCAGGTGGTACTGAGTTAATGCTTTGGGTTGATTTGAATCTGGTTGTATCAAGAGAACTCATCCATGAAGGACAACAAGGCATGACCAACTATGGTATCAACCAATTGATTGATACTAGGCAATAGAAAATCATCTTTGATGGTTACCTTGTTTAGGTCTTAGAACTCTATGAAAATGCATATGCTTCCATTTTTCTTAGGTATAATCATGATGTTGGAGGCCTAGTTTGCATACTCAATGGCCCAAATGAAACTAGCCTTGTAAAGCTTGGTGATTTCATCATGAACTGCCAACACACCTTAGGGCTACCCTTATAGGCTTTTTGTTTAACTAGTTTTATGCAAGGATCAAGAATGATGTTATGCTACACTATGTGAAGAATTAGGCTTGGCATGTTCTCGTAGGACCATGCAAATGCCTTGATGTTGTCATTGAATGTTTTCACGATGCTTTGGGCATGTTGAGGCTCTAACAAAGAAATAAGTTTTAGTGTCTTCGCCTTGCCGCTGAGTGTTGCTATAGGGACCTCAACAAGGGAATTGTCAGTGACATCACCTACCTCTAAATTGAGAGCCCTAACTAGATGGTCAAGCTAATCTAATGATGTCTCTACGGATGTTATGTAGTCATCACAGGTTGTGGGCTCAAGGTCTAGACATTGAGCATTGATGCATTAGATGAGGTCAAAGTGAGGTCCACTGAGAACTAAGGGTGGACAAAGATGCTTGTATGTGCTCATGTTGTAATCCTGCGACATATCCTGCAAAACAACTAGAAAGAACATTAAGCTACACCTGTCTTAATAGAGTCAAAATGCATAACATGAGGAAATCAATGTAATGAATAATTGCCCAAACATGTAAGAGTGGACATTAGAAAAGTAAGCATGTGAGCTGATTTTGGGCCTCGGTAGGCCATGGATTGCCAGTTTAAGGTCTTAGCAAACCTAGATTTACTAGTTTAAGGTCTTAGCGAACCATTATTCATGCAAGATATGTTGGTTCAAGCCAAGTAAAGAGTGTCTAGGTTACGAAATTAGGCTAGGTGTTCATTGGGAAAATATAAAAATCTCAGAAATCTTCTAAGTCTGGGATTGTTAGAAAAAATTCAAAAAATTTTCTAACTCTAGCTACTATGCTCACCCCTTACTATGCTCCAAAAGAAACTTAGGAAAATTTGCCTAAGTGTGGGAGTGTCGGTGTGGTAGGTGACATATTTAATTACCCTGAGTGGGTATATATGCATGATTCACTAAGGGTAAAATGTCATTTTTCAAAGTGTGAATAAGAAGTTACAGAGCTTAGCACAATTTGAAGCAGGAGTGACAGCTAGAGCATAGCAAGTGGAGCATTGTGGCCAAAGCATAGCACCAAGATGGTGCATCATAATGATCGTCAACACCCCAGACTTGCCAATGTGGAAGAGGGAAGGCAAACCCTAGAATGCCTACCATTGATGCAAGTAGAGGAGAGGAGAGCACTGCTGACTGCCAAGTACACTTGCTACACTTACCTTCTTTTTACACCATTTGTCTGTTCACATTTTTGATTTTCTTACTTAGCATTGGGGTTTGGGTCCTAGGGTGGCCTGCCTTAGCAAGGACCACCGTTGCCCTAGCTACCTTAGCGACCAGAACCAAGGAGAGGGGACACATGCGTGGGTTGTGGATCTTTGTTAATTTGTTGATGTTTTATTTTAGTTATCTTGGGTAAATCAGATAAGGGACAACATGTGGGCTATGAGGGATTTGATACATTTATTCCTAAGGGATGTGGTGCATGGCATGAGGTAGACGAAAAAAATGAGGGTTTTGTCCTAACAGTGGACTAGGATTTCCCTCATTGGGGACCACACCATGTGGAGGACACAAAATGGGGCAAAAATGACCATGGTTAGGGCATGCATGGCTAGGGTTTCTTTGTTTCTTTTTTCTTTTTGTGTTGGTGCATGGGTGAGGGTGACGGCGAATTGGGGTAAGGGTCATGGCTAAAAATAGCCATGACGAGGGAATAGGATTCTACCATCACTTATTTTTTTGATGTGGGGGAAATGCAAGGCAAGGGCAAAGGGAGGGTTAGGCTTCATAAGGACACATGGGGAGATGGCCATAGGGGTGAGGAAAGGGACAATGGTGTAGACATAGGGGCAGTAGCTGTAGTAAGGAAGTGAATGAGGCTAGAGAGATTGCCAAGGCCATGGCCATGGTAAGTAACCTAGCACATGTCAATGGCATGCAACGGCACTGGGCAGTGCAGTGAAAGAGATGTGGTGATGGAAGCTCAGGTGCTAGCAGCTACGCTCCCTAGAGCATAGCCAACACCTTGTTAAAATTTGTTAATCTCCAAATGTAGTGGAATGCTACGCTTCTAAGAATTAGAAATTTTTTGTTGATTTTTCACTCGTTTTGGGGCTATGCTCCTTGGGGAGTGTAGCTTCCAGTTAGAAAAATTTGACAGGAAGTGTAGTAGATAGTTAGAATTTTCTTCAGCTCTCATGCTACACCGTCCAAAGTTTAGAAAAAAATTTGAGAAAATTGAAAAAAATTATCAAGTGTAAAATTGGAATGCCAAATGTGCAAAATGTTGAGTGTAAAAATACCAATGGTAAGAATGCCTCATGTGAAATAAAATGCTAAATGCACAAAAACTATGCCAGAATGCTAATTTTGCAAGTTGAACATACAGATGCTAGAACATGCAAACCATGTTGGTGCAAATGTAAAGTAAAATGCTAATGCTACATTAATGTTGTACCCCAATGAGCACCAGGCATGTCAAATGTGTATGGACATCCTATGCTCACGAGGCCTCATAAGGGATCCTAAGGAGATATTTCTAAGTCATTTTGTTTTAAGCTAAATTTGCTAATTTTTGCTAAGCGTAGGTTAATATTTTATGCCAAAATGCAATTTGGTGTGTGCTAATGCTACATTTTTTTACTATCTTATGGTTGTAGGGTGCTCCTGATGCTTGTCTTAGTGGTCATGAAGCTCATTGGCATCCTATCCTACATTAGTGAGCCTGTGTCCAACACACCTGCACTTGACATGAAGTTAGGCCATCAGACGGTGTGGTTTCAACTAGGAACATCTGAATTCTTGGCTTACCTACTATAGCACTTTAGTATGATCATGTGGTCACACTTGGCAATGGAGACTACAAGCGCCATCACCAAGACATTGTTGGCTGGGGAAAATCGACACATACTACGATTCATGTTTGATGAGCCCATGATTGGTGGTGATCAAATAGGTGGCCCAAGACTAGGTCCTAAGAGCATTTGTCCCTTAGCTAGAATCTAGAGCATGCCAAAGTTCTCTTATTATAATAAGAGCAACACCCTTTTCATTGCCATGCACATGCATACAATCTTCTAGAACCAACCTAGGGCTATATATATGCTAGAGGGTAACTGTGCTTGCTTTTTGTTATGTCTCATTTTCATTGGCCATGCTAGATTTTCTAACTGCTAATTGTAGATGTCTAATGCTAGGTTTAAAGTTGATGATGAGGGACTCCATGATGCGATAGGGACTCTCACTTTGACTTGTCCTACACTAGAGGTATTTTCCTCTAGTCTAAGCTTTCAGGAGGCAGTTATTGAATAGGTGGGGGAGGACTTAGAGAACTAGCCCACCCGATACTCAAAGGCATTCAAGCAATACTTGACCTACGATTGGCTTGACGAGGGATGGGCTAGTGGTAAGCCTATCTTCAGAGAGCTTGTTGTGACATCGCCTACTTCACACACACCATTTATTTCACGTGAGTATTCATTATGTTGGCTTAACTTTTATTGCTTGTTCTCATGCACCCATTAATCGCATGATGCTAATGTTACATTTGCCTATGTTACAGCTACCATTGCTTTAGGAGAGGTAATAGTGGTTGCCACTAGCTGTAATGAGGCCAACCTCATTATGAAGTATGGCAATGTAGAGGGGGCATCGGAGTGGTTGTGCCATCAGGCCTCGGAGGATTTGAGTAGTTGCCTTACGCATGTTGGCTTGATGGACCTTTTCTTTTCCCTTAGCCCTAGCACACCAATGTTTGAGATGGTGACCATCATTGACTCCTTTAACCGTGATGCTCACTATTTTGTCACTCATGTGCACAAAGTGAGGATAGTCTTGGATCTCAACGATGCCTTCTTGGCTAACTTCTTTGGCCTCTGCTTCGAGGGCTTGTTAATCATTGACAAGCCCAACTAAGAGGTGGACCAGAGGAACAAGATCAAAGAGTAGTTGGGGACCACTCGCTCTCATAAATGCATCGTAGTTAGGAATGTGTGCATGCCTAAGATTTAGAGACTTTACCCTCTTTTCCATGCCCATGCCTTTCCTAGGTTGGTCTCCCAAGGAAAGGTCCTTGGGGTGGAGTAGGCACAGGTGATACAGGAGGTCATAGAGGAAGGCACCATGTTTAACTTGACCTACTCCATTGTTGCTAGGCTATAGGCAGAGATTACTAGGCTTCGCCACAACATCCATGTGAGGTCTCACTTTTACTTCGCATTCTTTGTAGCCTATTTGTGAAGGCTTGTGGAGTTCCTAGTGATCACAGGTAGTGGGTGTTGGGTTGTGCAAGATTGCAAGCAGCTATCCAAGCCATGGATTAAGAATTTTTTCACCACCACTCATGCACAAGACCCTCCAGAGGAGATTGAAGAGCTATATTTAGTTATGACAAAGGAACATCTGGGGATGTTATAGTCACTCGATTCCCAGGATAGCGTGGACGAGTGTTCGCCAACTATTGTTATGGATGCGAATAAGGTGGAGCAATTCATTATAAAAACGATGGGGGCCTCCAAGGCAAAAATCAAGAGGCCACGTCCAACAAAGGAGACTCCCCTTATAGTTGGGCAAGTAGAAGTCAAGAAAGTCTACCTCAAGATACCCACACTCAATTTGGTGGTTCCAGGGTAGTGTACATCGTAGATGCATTCAAACTATTTTTTTAATTATTTTTATTTTATTATATTATGCTAATACTACTATGCTATGTAAGTTAGGCAAGAGGGCTACTGAGGAAACAGTGATGGTGACAGTAGAAGCAATGGACGTGACCGTCCTCATGTTGAAGAGAAGGTAGCTCGTAAGGGGGAGCCACCAAAGGCCCCAAAGATCTCCCATAAGTTTGATGCGGAGGGGTTGTTCCACCCTGAGGGTAACTTTGCCAACCTCATTGATGGTGTGCAGCTAGGAGATCCATGTGTGTTAACATCTGAGGGCTTGCTCGATGAGCACTTAGTGTTACCATCTAATTTTTCCCTTTAACCACTCAGTTATCGCTAAGTGTTGAATTGTGTTGTATTGTAGTCTTAGACCTTCCTTCCAGTGATCCACTACTAGTGCCTACCCACCGCATGAAGCCATGGGTAGAAACACTAGATAAATTCACCTTTATGGAAGACATTATGGAGGACATGGTGGACCACATATAGTAGGTGGATCCTAAACTCAGTATGTGTGTAATTTTTCTTGAGCTATTTTACCATTTCAATGCTTAGTCTATTACTAATATTGGTTTCATCATTATATGCTAATAGGCTCTAAGCTTCGTTGGGATCCAAACTGGGTAGCTCACGTGGATGCCATTCCTGAGTATCCCCCTGAGGTGGAGCAAGTGCCTCGTCATGTGTATGAGGTAGTGAGCAAGTGTGTGCTTTCCAATGTGAAGGCATTGTGGGCCTATAAGCACTTGAATAAGCACCTATGGAAACACGTTCACGAGCTCTAAGAGGCAGTGGTGAGCTTGACCATAAAGAATGAGGACCTCCAATCCTGTTCTGATTTCTCATCAACTCAAGCATAGAAGGATGGTACCTGGCAGACATTAGAGATAGATTATGACAAATATTGGTTAGCAATCTGAGGCAAGAACAAGGCTACCCAGGAGATCGTTGAGCAATAGTTGCAGATGGATCTACTCTCCTAGAAGAATCAGGAGTGGAAGAGCTTCAACATCAAGGTGTGCAAGTGGGGGGTGTATGTAGAAGGACCACAAACACCACTACAAGCAGGAGTGGGACGTCTACTTGTAGTAGCTCAAGGATGAGTCTATGAATGCTTGTCACCTTGAGATGTTCATTGAGGCGATTGGCAGGAGTTGCGCCTTTGAGGTATTTGCTGAACATACAGTGGTTAGTGGTTCCCCAAAGCAAGAGATTACCCTACCCTTAGGGGAGACATTCGCAGCCACCTTTTCAATGCAACCTCCTACATGGACCACTATGGACAAGAATAAGATCGTTGCGGATATTGACCTCAGCCATGAGGACTAGATGCAATTATCATAGATCAAGATCCTCTGATGCTTGGAGGAGGGCCTTGATAGATTTCCTCTAGACTCTGATGTAGGATCCTCTCAAGTTAGTTTTTCCTTTACTTTTTATGCTTTTTATGTATTAGTTTTGCACATTAATTTTGTAGTTTTGCACTTGCTAATGAATGTGTTGTTTCACATTGCTTTGGAATAGGTACCAAGTGATACTGCAAGCCCTAGTAGAGTAGCAAAGGAGGAGGAGGAGGAGCCTCAACCCCTACCAGACACCACCGACCGAGATGACCTGATGTAGCCTTGCTATTGGGAAATTTTGCACTTTGACCATTTTTTTCACATGGTCATGCTATGTACTCCTATTGATAGAGATATAATAAAGCTTATGCCTTTTGAAATGAATATTGTGTGTAAAATTTCATGTTTATTTTACTACTTATTTAATGTGGGTAATACAACTAGTTGATGTGATTAGGCCCCTTGTGGGCCCCATGCTAGTTTAAGGCCATGGAAAAAGGGCCATTGCTAGTTTAAGGTCATTTCGGGCCATGGTGATTTCTAGTTTAAGGTCATTTCAGGCTGCAAATAAAAGGGAAATGTTGCTAGTTTTGGGCCATAGCAAGTTGTAAGGTGCCAGTTTTAGGTCATGCTAGGTCATATGTTAGGTTAAGGCCTTTTCAGGCCATGGAATGCAAGAAAGGTTACCATTTTAAGGCCATGGAGGGCTGTGTGGTGGAAGAAAGATGTTGTCATTCTTAGGCCATGGTGGGTCGTGCTATAGTGTAAGGCCTTTGTGAGTTGTGGGCTAGTTTAAGGCCTTTTTGGGCCACACATTAGTTTAAGGCCTTTTCGGGCCACATGTTTTTTTTTTTTTTTGCAACTATAGTTTTATAATTTTTTATATTATTGATGTTTTTCTAATGCATAAAAAGACCAAAAAGAAATGGACGTGTAATAGAGAAAATAATGTAAAACACAAGTAACCACCTAGAATGTTGCTATGCAAGCAAAAGGCTAACAAGGCATGCAAAAATTAAGGGCAAGTAGGCGTCTAGCACATGCTACACTAAGGCAGTACCTTAGTCATGTAGTTGCTTCCTAGCCTAATGTGGATTAGGGGGTGCATAGGGCCTAGGCAACATGAGCCAATATTCACCTATACCTTCATCATTGATGTTAAAGGGTAGTTCCACCCATAAATCTTCCTCGACGAGGGTATCAGCCTCTTTTGGCTCTTTAGATAGGTTTATCAATCAAGGTTGACTCTTGTCCTCCACGAGCAGTGTGTCATCGGAGAACTTTACCTCTGACCCTTGGTCTATGTCAACGTTGTTAATGATTGAAGGGACCAAGTTATCACCATGTATAATCACTTCTCCACCTTTGTATGGAAGGTGGATCTCTTGGTGAATGGGTGAGGAGACGACTCATAATTGGGCTAGCCAGGGCCTTCCCAAAATTAGGTTAAACCCAAGCATCTCCTCAATGACAATGAATTCGATCATAGTGGGAAATCACTCCCCTACCACGAAGGTTATTTTGACCATTCCCTTCATGACAACGTGTGATCCATTAAAGGACTTGAGACATGTCATCTTTATGGCCTATATTTGATTGACCAGAACTAGTTTGTTAATGACTAATAACAAGATGACATTAGTCTCTATCCCATCATTGATGTGCACCCTACGAATCTTGCATTGCCCTATGCAGATGGTTATATACGTTAGCATAGTGGTGACCTGACCCTTTTAGGATCGACCTTGATTGCCTCATCATGAAACACTAAAGCCATTGGATGGCTTGTTTATCTACTAGGATGTCCTCTTTGATAGGAATGGAGGCCAAGATGTGAACTAATGCTTCACAATGAGCAAATGAGATAATCACCAAGTTGTACAGGCTCAAGATTATATTTTTTTATTTAAGAGCCTACTTAACTTGTGCCAATGCATCTAGAAATTCTTGACCACTATCAATTGCCTTGTTAGCCTTCATCTCCTCCATGCAACCCAAAAGGAAAATTTCCTTGGGGACAAGATTTGGGCTTGTTTTCTTTTGCTTGCTTGTGAGCCTTAGTGCTCGATTGTTGATTGCATGTGGTAGCAGCTTCGGCTAATGTGGCCATAAGAATAGCAGACAAGGGGGCAAGCTTAGGCAAACCTAACGCCATGCATTCCATCATCATCTTGTCAACGAGGCATTCATTCAACCTCTTGGGCTACCACCTCAACTACCTGGTGTGGTATGCAAGATGAGGCTTCAGGCAAGTAGGGCCTGTTGCAGTCTCCACCACCGAACTTGGTGAAGGATCTGCATGTTGCAACATCCTAACAACAAAGGGTGTCTGGGTTGTAGTCACCACAACATGCTACAAGGTGCTAACCACAAAGGGTGTTATGGGTGCTTAAGGTGGTGCTCTAATAACAAAGGAGGTCCTTGGACTGGTTGGCACCGAAGAGGCCCTAATGCTGTCAAAGGGCACATGAACCATAAATGGTTCTCATGTTGGTCCTACATCCTCATCAATGTTGATAGAATTAATGACATAGCCTGAACCATTTACATTGAGAGGGTCTTTATAGACCTTCATTGATTAATTTTCTAAGTGAACTAGGTTGGTTGAATCAAGAGCCAGTTGGCCTTAGTTAATCATGCATTATATGTCATCCCATAAGGCCATGCAGAAGTTCATGTCATGGCCTAGTAATTCATGATAATGGTAGAACCAGTCCAACTTGAAGTGTTTTGGGACTGGAGGCTTGTTTGGTGCAACTGCTAATGGATTTTTGAGGAGCTCACAGTAACAATCATGATGCTTGTGAGCATCTTTAAAAATTTTCTTATATTACATGTGCCCAACACTAAGCAGTTGGCCCAACAATTCCAATGGCTTGATGGGCAATGGTGTATACTTTGAACAGTCCTTGTGCTCAAAGTTTGGCCTTGGGGCAACTTATCTCGTGGTCATTGATGGTGCAGGTTGGTTGGTCATCACAGTGCCAAAGACGATTACTTTATTGTTGGTGGAGGCCTTGGTTGCCTTGGCCATTGGTCTAACATTGTTCAACTTGGCCTCATTGGCCACCACTGCAACTATGGTTATTGCTTTGCACTTCTCCTTAACTTTCTTCACATGTATATTCTTGTAGGCCATGTAGGCTAGATCTTTACTGGCTTCTTCCGTATCCTAAATGCTCTTCGTTTGAGAAAATGCTTGGCTCAGGGAGTGCGAGGCAAGATTGTATAGTTTTGACTTATTGAAGTCATTCACTACACCTTTGAAAATGGCCAATAGGTGAGTTTTCGCAAATGGTTCATGGATTTTGTTAAGTACAATGCTCTATCGATGGATGAACTTTTGAACGAGCTCTAAGTGGCCCTACTTGATCTACATGAGTTGATCCAGGGTCACCTCAGGCTTCAAGTTGTACTTGAAGTGAGTGACAAATTGGCTAAGCAAATCCTGCAACGAAGATATGAAGGCCCTAGAAAGGGTGTGGTACCAATCTAGAACCTTGCTAGTTAGGGCATGGCAAAGATGTGAATGATTGCATGTGTCCACGCTTGCAACAAAAGGCACTCAAATAGGAAGGTCACTAGATGGGCATGGGGGTTCCCTTCACCATTATATTTGATGAATTAGGGAAGTTGAACACTAGGAGGAAAGGTTAGTGATGGGATAATAGGACTAATGGGATCATCCCAGTAGAAGTCCATCACCTGGACCATATCAGAAGAGGTGTCCTTAAGCCTTTTAACCTCTTCAGTGAGTGTTTGAATGAGCTAGAATGCTTGACCCAGGCTCAGTGTGGATGCAACAGGTTGTGTTAATTGTGTAGCCTCTTGTGCTATTGGTGTGATCCATAGCCCCGCCGTACACTATGCAATCACATAGGATGCATGTTAAGTGTAATGCTATAGAGGCTATCATGCATGCTGTTGTTGCTTATGTTATGCCCAGGACACTGAGCCAAGGCCCTACCATGTGGTTGTGGCTTGGGCTATCGTAGGGGGCACCATAGAGATAGGTGAGACATACGATGCCTAACTCGTATGTGGCTAGAACATCGACACCATGTGTACGTAGGGCTGGGTTGGCATCACAAATGTCGGCATAGAGGATTGCATGGACTAGGCCAAGACCATGAAGGGTGAGATGATAGATGATCCTACACCCTAATGCATATGCGCATAATGGCTTGCCATGATAGGCATCAACCTAAGCGATGACAGGGGAGATGTTGCTACCTCAAAGAAGGCAGATGGTTGAGACCGTGAAAGAATGACATTAGAGATAGATTGCAAGAAAGAGACATAGAAGCTATTCTTATTCTCTAAATGAGCCTTAAATTTCTCTTGCCCATCCTACAGGGATTCCTCATAGTCAGTTGCTACGTCGTGCTCATTCGAGCCACTCAATTGAATGAATTGGTTGAGCATCCATTGAATCATCTCGGTGAGGGGGATGAAATCATTAGGCATAGGGAGGTAATCCCTCCCATTCTAATGTACAAGCTCATAACCTTGCTTTGCATTCAGTTCTTAGAGGTCTAAGGGGATGTCCACCTAGAGCTTTACATAAAGGAAGTTGTATTTATCCTTATCGAGCACCATGTGCTCAAGAGATTGGTTACAGAGCCTAAGGAATTGCCTTTCCATGAAGATGAGGCCCCCTACTCTAGGAATATCAATTTTGAATTCCCACTGAATAGGTTGAACAATGACTGCACTTGAGGCAAAGGTTGAAGGCTCTTCAAGGTTCATGCTGCTATGAGAAATTGCAAAAGCTGCAATGCTAGAAGAGATATGGTTAAGTATATCGATTGCTCAAAATAGCTAAGTATAGAAATGTTGAAATGATAGCTACGTCTGAGAGTGCTACTAAAAAAATGTCTAACTATGGTGCTACACTTGCTACACTCTCACGCTAAGTGCAAGCTATGCTCTTCCTAACACACAAAGTTTTGGGTCCAAATACGAGAGATACACTTTGGCTTTTGTCCTGCGACTTTCCAAGGGAATTGACAACTGGGACCAATCTACACCAACTAGATCATAAACAACCGCAAGGGTGTCATGTCTCAAAACTAGTAATGAAGGTGCAGAGAGCACATGGGACTACCACTAAATATAGAAGGAAATAGCAAGACCCTTCTTATAATACCAGAAAATTGTAACAACCAAAAACATTGACAACTGGAATGCCAATGGGGTTCACAAGCACATAGCCTCTACCCCACTTCCACGCAAGGGTCTTTGTTGGGAAATAGAGGCGGAGTGCCTTGGACAATCTTGTCCATCAAACAAGGACTTTGCTGGCTGTAACTAGGGGTGACATGGTTTGCTAAAAATGTGAGCATTGATGTTTTTCTTAGTGATGCCAAGGTCAGCTAAGCCTAAGCATAGTGGGGTTTCCTAGCATGAGAACAATGATGCAAGTATGTAAAAAAATATGTAAAATAGTGAAAAAATACAAATGTGGTACTAAATGTCAAAGAAAGTACTTAAAATACAATGAAGAAAATGCTTAAAATGCAATGGAGTTTGAGAGAAAGAAAGAAAGAATGGTACCACCCCAAATAGGGAGCATAGTAATTATAGTCGAGCTTTCAGGAGGTATGCGGTGTACAGACAGGTGTAGTAGCAACATAGCCATTGTCTTTCAGGTGTCTTGGGGTGAAGACTAACATTTGCTGTGAAGTCTATGCCTGTTGGGTCAACTATCATGGTGTCCTACGGGTTTACGGTGCACTGCAAGTGCTAAGTGGGATGCAAAGGTGTTGCCAAGGTGCTGATACGCTCTAGTGCACAAGGTGCTCAAGGTGCCTCAAGTTCCAAGTGGTGCTCTAAGATGCAAACTGCTACTTGGATTTGCTATCCAAATGCTTCAAATGCCCATAGCTAGAATGAATTACTAACATCTAGAGTATGAAATGTAGGGGTATTTATAGGCTTAGGGTTAGTGTAAAGTGCAAATCGAGTTACACATGGTGAAGGGTAGGTGGTGCTATGCTGACCTTTGCTATGCTGACCTTTGCTATGCTCCTACTAGAGCAACTAGTGCTATACTCTGGTATGCTCCATTGAACCTTGAGAGATTACCAGATTGTTGCTACGCTGCCAAGATTGCATGTTCCAAAACTGCAATGTACCTACAAATAGTGTAATTTGGAGACTACATTCTCCTCTCTTTCAACTGGGATCAAGCATAGGTACAATTTTAGAACATAGAGGGGGGTATAAAAAGAATGCAAGTTGTTGATCCTACCTACCAGAGGAGTCCTGGAGCTAAAATGAAGGCTTGTGCTGAGCTTTGAAAACTTTTGGAGGTAGTTCCTTGTTGCTACATTAGCTATGCTCTAGAGCGTAGCATAGAAATTAGGCAATTCTTGTAAAAAATGGAAGTCCATTACTACTACGCCTACTACACTAATGAGCGTAGCAAGATGGGACACAGCATAGCATGGATACTTAGAAAAATCTGGCAAAAATTGCAGTCCTTGTTCTTACTACACTAACTACACTCGAGAGCGTAATAGGAGGGGTAGCTTTAGGAGTTAGAAAATTTGCCAAATGCCTCTTTAATGTTGAGCTAGCATGACAACTTCTAGGTCAGCACTAGTGCAAACTAGCCACCGGAGTTCTGCTATGCTGGAAAGCATAGCAAGAGGAATGTGAGCATAGTAAGACACTTAGATAATTTTTGCAGCTACCATCCCACACTCAGAAAATTTTGTAAATCAGGTTCTATGTTGCATGCTACACTAGCTATGCTCTAGAGTGTAGCCCCAGCAGTGGAAGCATGGGCTAAACACTTAAGAAAAAACTTACCTTGTGTGACACTTGGATAAATTTTCCATTGAAGTGCTGTTGTCCAAATTTGGTGGTGTTTCACCTTAGAGATAGAATCTCTTTTTCAATTTGCAACATATGTTCATAGTCTCTCTTTTAGTGCAACAACTAAATTTTTGAAGGAATTCTTAGTTGCTACTTAACAAAAAGGATGGTTCTACAAGGGAATGATTTGGCTCAAAAAATGAAACCTTGAGATGAATATTCTACATTATGATATAAGGCAACTTTTTCACATGTGGAGTAACTCAATAGGAAAGAAACAATTCTACCTAGATAACATTAAAAGAGGCATAAACAAAAAGAATCTTATTTATCTGCTCCTATATCCTATCACTTACATTGTCAAAACGATTGAGTAAGATTGGGCTTCCATTATTTTAGAATTGAAATATGAAGATGGGTCCAAATTCCAAGAGTAAAGAGAACTTATCATTTGTGCAATTAAAGAGTAATTAAAGATGAGTATCAAAGATTCCTAAAATGTCCTATTCTTGTGCAAAGTCACAACAAATGGCAAATTCTAACTAGTAGTTTAATTAAGCTTTTTGATATAACACTAAGAAGCTTGGTAACTTTATTGATTAAGTGTTTACTACACATACTATGTATATTTTTTTTGTTCTATACATCCTACGAATCTCCGAACATCATCAAAAGTAATGAGCAACAAGGTACCCCTACGCCCAACCATACGAATCACAAAGCGTTCACATGTGATCTAGTCAAATTCCATGGACTTTATCATTTTCAATGCACTAGTTTTCTAAGAAGTGAATCTTGCCTTAAGGTCAATCGTTGTCTTCCAAATTACACTTATGATGTACACTCGTATGGTTAAGTGTAATTGAGGCATCTAATTTTTATCATTTTGTATTTTTATGGATTGATGTTTGAATGGAGATAAAAGTAATTGGATTAACTAATTTAAACTAACTAATTAACTAGCATTTAACTAGGCCTAAAATAAGCATCTAACCCCACTTTCTGTACATGTCTTGAACCCACATATGCATTGCTGGGTGACCAAGAGCTATGCTACTAGGTGTACTAAGCAATAACACTACTGGGATTACCAAGTGGATACATGTTATCCTCGAAGTGGTCATACTTATGTGTTTAATCTACCTTGCTTAATCACTTCATTAACTTAATTTCTAGAAACATTTAATAAATAATTGAAAACATTAAATAAATACTTAAAAACATTAAATGCAAGAATAAAATATTCAATCTATCCAAAGTGCTACAAGATTTATCAAAAAGCTCTTCTTTATTGTTGTGCACACTATCGTGCTTAGGTACAACAATGCTCAAATAAAGATTCATATACTCAATGACTCCTACTATGGGCACTTGAGAGAAAAATTCTACCTTTCGAATGGAAAAATTGCAAGAGCTTCGCTGCAACTAAAATCTCTATTGTCATAAATGTGGTTGGTAGGTGTGTATTTATAGCCAAAAATAGACACTACATTGATGGGGCCTAGTCGATGCATGATATGATGCATCAACGAGGCCTAGTCGACAAGGCTACATCAATGAGGCCTTGTCAACATAGCCAACTAAACTGCGACTCATCATACCCCCATAATTGAATGAAAACTCATCCTCAGTTTCTTTTACAAAATTGGGAATGTATGGGATTATTGACTAAATTTTCTCAAACAAACCAGATTGACTGACTTGACAAAAATTGAAGTGCTCGAGTGTACGAATCAACACATTACAAAAAATGGCGGTGTTTAGGACACAAAATTAACCACCATGACATGATTCTTCAAAATTGGACAACATGTTCCTTGATGATATGAAGTGTGGTGGAGAAGATCAAATGGTCCCAAGTAGTGGTGTCTCCTAAGATTTCGAGAAACCTTTACCAACCTCACACACAGGCGGTAGTCAAGGTGGCTGTGACTATCCTACTGCTACTACAACTTCAGGAAACAGGCAAAAAGCATCCAACAATGCTTTCATTTTTTTCTCCTTGCTTCTAAGATCATGCATCATCCATGTAGCTTTGCCAATGTGAGTTGGAACAGGCACATC
This sequence comes from Gnetum montanum, assembly GCA_015680685.1. NCBI lineage: Eukaryota > Viridiplantae > Streptophyta > Gnetopsida > Gnetales > Gnetaceae > Gnetum > Gnetum montanum. The sequence continues at coordinate 441,770 of MNCI01013273.1, forward strand.
CCAGGGACACAGGATTACTAGAAATAACTCCTTTGTGTTGACGAACCAAGAAGTGAACTGTTTGTGTTCAATGTTAAAAGTTCTAAATATGTCCTTCAACTCTTGGTAGTCATTCATTCATTTGGCTAGGTTCTTAGTAGTTGATCGTTGATCTGTAAACTGTGCTCTGAGAACTGTGAGTTCAGTGTTTACAATGTCAAGCTTCTACTTGGTGTCTTTGTGTGGTGCTTGAACTTGCCTTGTATAATAGATACGATCTAGCCACTTGTTTCTCCAACTTTGACTACGTTCATCTAGGAGTCAACATTGATAGGTTTGAGTAATAGAGATTGGCCAACTCCATATATTCTGTCATTTCTTTGATTTGCAACTCTTTCAAGCGAATCTCTGCTTTATTGTAGGTTTCAATCCCATCAACGATGGGCTACCACACTTTTTTTCCTTGTTGAAGTTGCTAGAGAGCTTCATTTACTTTGGCTTTCATCATTTGGATGTGTTTTTCATTAACTTTCTTCTGCAGGCCAATCTGATCTCTATAGTGATTCCTCACTTTTTCAAACTTAAGGACCTCATTCTTCTAGACAGTGATCTTAATGGTAGACTTCTGGCACAAGGCACGCACTTCCTCCATTGATAGATTTTGATTTTCTATGACCAATCTCCTCAATTTAGTATTCACCCTAGCAAGCTACTCCTACTGTTAATGAATAAATTCCTACATTTGGTTCTTCTGAGCATCAACATTGCACAAGAGATGATTCTGTGCGGTTAGGGTCTCGTTCTCTTGGCTCATCTATTCTAAGTCTGTCTAAATTGACTATGTTTTTGCTTCAGCTATGGACTGGTTAAAGATGGTTGTTACTACCTCCTCCTTAGCCTTTTGGAATCATTCCTAAAGCTATTTGAAAGCTTCATCTCTAGCTATTGTTGGGCTAAGGATCGTAAGGTCAGCAACTCGGGCATGTAGTTTAACAACCTCTACAACCAAGCATTGATTTTGTTCTTGAGCTATTTCAAGTTTCCCCTCCAAAATAATGCATCTGCCCCTTGTGTTCAATAGCTTTGATTAGGTTGCAATGATTTCTTCCAAAAAATTAAAGAGATCCAAAATCGATTACCTAGTTCCCACCAATTGTTCCAGCAACTCTTCATGTTGGGCTGTGTTTAACTTTTCGTTGACCATGCCTGTGGACATCTACACATCTTGAAATGTAGATATATTTGGTAAAAATGCCACAGGTGCATTTAGTGCTTCAGCAACAGTCAACAATAACTTTAGTCACTGTTTCCTATCCTTGGTGCTACATTACTAAGACATTTACTCCTTTGCCTTCCTCCAAACACACCAAGAAGGTGGTGAAATTCCTAGATATTTATAGTAATAAATGGTTTTGAGATAAAGACATCATCACCTCCTAAGCTTTGGGATCCGACCTTGCAAGTAGCTGCGTTTGTTGGGTAGAGAAGGTTGATCCACCCCTCTCCATCTAGCTAACTTTTCGAGCCACCTTATTAAGCTGACTCATGACTAGTCAATATACAGATGGATCTACCCCACTAGTTCCTACACATTTCTCTTATTCACTTAAGAGCTACTCTTGGATTTTGCATGTGCAGGAATTCAATGGCTGCATAGGCCTCCAACATTGTTTCTTAAGTGGGTGGTGGAGGCAACTGCTCCTCTTCTTGGGTCATTGCTAGCATCTTGTCTTTCATGATCTCAAACCATGAGAACAAAGAAGCATATCTAATTATGTCATTGGAGTAGCGAATGATACCTGCCCTTTTGCAAAGTTTTTGGATGAGACATGGAAAGGGTAGGGTTTTTCTTCCATGTTCATTTTCGTTGAAGCTCTTTTCAATCTCTAAGTAGATCAGTTGTGGAAGGTTAATGGGAAATTTCCTACTTAAAGCAACACATGCTTGGGTGGAGAAAGTGGGCACCTTGCTTGGCCTCACCATTGGATTGAGGTAATAGGCCACAATTTTGAAATAAATTCACTCCACCAATGTGAGCATGCTGTACTCCTTATAGTTAGCCCCATAGTAGGTCCACTCCTTCTCGGCCTCAGGATCATCCTTCATGGATAGTTTTGCTAACTATGTCCCAATGTCAGGCAACCCAAGTGCTTGTGTAATAGCTTTTGCTAAGTAGGACACTTGAATATCCTTGATTTTGACAATGGACCCCAACCTTCTATTATTCTAGAAGAGGTATGTCTCTCCTATGTACCACTCCCCATTGGATGTGATGATTGGCCACATGAGAGAGGTTTGCAATTGAGTCTTGACATCTAGTGGAGCTTTCTTTAGGAATGGCCCAAATTTGATCTCCTAAAGAATTGATCATTAAATTTCTTAGGACCTGATGATGTCAAAGCAAGCTTGAGTCAAAGTGACTTCAAGCCTTAGCGTGGGTCCACGCACTTCTCCTCATTGTGATTGTTCTATGGGTACTTCTTCTTCTAGAATCTATTGTAAAGATTCAACCTCAAGCTCCTCACAAAGAGGTCCCATTATATGGGTTGCCTCTAGCAATTCTTGGGCTTGTTCTTGTTGGCCAAACTCTAGGTTGCTTCTCCCTTGGTTGAGAGGATTCTCCTTCCTGAAAGCATATCTATTTTGGTGCCATCTATAATCACAATGAGACCATGGTTTAGCAATCATTATCTAACATGAAGTAATTGGGATACATTTATCTCTTTAGGATGATTACACTTGTGATGAATCATGGTTTGTCAAGTGCTAATATCAGACCCTTGTTAACCAAGTGCTGATATTGGACCCTTGTTAAGCAGGTGCTAATATCAAACCCTTGTTAACCAGGTGTTGATATTAGACCCTTGATAACTAGGTGCTAATATCAGACCCCTGATATCGAACCCTCAATATCGGGTATGAAATATCGTGGCCTGGCTAACGATATCAAATACATGATATCGTGGTTTCTGTGTAAGCCTATAAATACCACATTTGGACACACAAGAAAGAGTCAATAGGTTAGAGTCAGTTAGTGTTAGAGTAGAGTCTTTTTGTTATTTTTTAGTTCCTCTTAACTCTTTCCCTGGTGCATGCCTGCAATGTGATGATTGTAATTGTATGGAACTTTTATTCGAGTGTGATGTACTTGGACACACACATGATTAGTAATAAAGATCAAGATTACTTCATCATTGCAACATTCACTTAGTTTTAATTACTTACTATTATTGTTATGTATTAATTTCTTAATTAATGTTTCTTACCCATCATTTACTATCTTTGTTATTAAACGTAGAATGAGTATGACTTAATCACGAGCATTTCAGTGTGACTACTTGGTATCCCAATAGTGTATTTAGGAGCACTCAAGTAATATACACTTGGTAATCCCAACAGTAGTACATGAGGTCCAAGATATGTATGGATGATTAAGGATGGATGCTCATCACACTTAGGCTAGCTTAGATTCTCTTCTCCCATTCCCTCTTAGCTTAATCAAAGTTACTTTCCATTGTCTCTAGGATTACCCTAGTGTTAGAAATAACATCATACACCTCACTCTGGACTAAACCATACATGATAAAGAAAATACTAGTCCAAGTGGGAAGACAACAAACTGTGATCAATGAGTAACTATCTAGAACCACAACTATTATGTCTACAGAGTTTGACCGGATCATGTGTGAACGCTTATATTCGTATGGTTGAGTGTAGAGGTACCTCACAACTCATCAACTTGGCTAAGTTATGATTATGGTTGATTTAATTACATCAATTACCATTAATAAATCATTCTAAAGGTTTTTGGAAGGGTTAACTATCAAAGACATTGATGTTTATATGTGGTAAAGGTTATTAACCCTTTAAGGGAGTTAGAAAATTTTTCATTGATTTTTCATTGAAAACCTTAAGTTTGCGACCCCCACGATAAAGATCTTACCTCCAGTAAGTGCAGGGTAAAAGAAAAAAGTGATTGGGACAAATGGTTAGGAAGTTATGGGCTCTAGAAAGTTTTGGGCTCTAAAAAATTGCAAAAACTCTCCATGTGTTATAAGCAAATGACAAAAAAGTCCTAAGTGCACGGTGGTATATATAGCATGTATGCACTGTGTTGACAAGGCCTCGTCAATGCAACTATTGACCACCATAGATGACCATTGACTTTGGTCAAACTTGCAAAATACAAATAATTTTTAATGAAATTAGGGTTAAATTGAAGTTGAAAAGGCCAAGAACAATATGAGAACATGAGAAGAGGATTTTGGAGCTCATAAATTTGGAAAAATAGAGAAAAATTAATTTGGGGGATGAATGAGATGAAAGGTGAAGGAGCACTGAGTGGAATACCCAATGGAATATGTGAAAGATAGGATTGTAGCAATGTCAAAGGTAAGGAACCTTAACTAACCAAACCAAAAGCTATGCAAGTGGGTCCTCCCTATAGCAGGTTCATGCCCTTGTTGCCCTTGCATAACCTCAACCAAGAAGTCTGTGGACCCCACAATTAATTTAATGATTATGAAAAGTTAAGGACCAAACAAATAGAACCTATCCAAGAATTCCAGCACATTAAAACAAGACATAGAGCATAACATAGAACATGGTAGTGAGGTGAGTTATGGCAACATGGATGCATGATAGAAAAGGTGGAATGGAGTTCCAAATTGAGGTCATAAGAAGTCCCTTGTGGAATTTTTGTTTAAAATGACCCGAGAAGATCCATCCTTAGTCTAGATCAAAACCAACCACTTTTAGTGACTTCGCATCGCCACTCTAAGATCCATCCACCCACATGAGACACAAGAGTGCTTCCACAACACAACCACCATTCCATAAGAAGAAGAAGAAAGAGAAGTAAGAAGTGAGAGACAACCTTAGTTAGAGGAGACTTTCAGGCATAGGTACATGTCTTTCTAGTCCCATAACTAGTGCTTATAACTCATTTATTTGTCCAAGGGGTGTGCTTTGAATTCCCATCATTTTTTTTTGTTTTTTGTTTAAATGGAAACCACATCATGCAAAGACTTATTCATTGATTAAGTCTAAGGGGTGTGCTTTGAATTTCCATCATTTTTTATGGGTACCACACCATGAAAGACTTTATTTGACTTCCTATCAGTGGCTGGAATGGAATGGTAAGAAGTTCTTCAAAAACACTCAAGCACTTAAGCAAGTAGAAGAGTATGAAGAGTATTGAATCTCCTTGAAGTCACATCCTTTACAAACCTTTGAATCCTTCCTAATTTTGGAACTACCGAGGTCACCAATTAATTAAAAGTTTCTTTAATGGAAGGGACTTCAAATTCCCAGAACAATGAAAATCATAGAGTTTATTGGATGGGTGGATGACATGGACTCACTACCTATTCCATGAAAAATAAACCATTTCAAAGTCATCAGACATTAGAATTCAAAAATCGAAACTAGACATCGACAATCACAACATTAAGCACAAACCATCATTAGTAAACAACAACAGTGACACTATGTCTTGTGACAATAAAGAAATTTTATTAGCAAAAATTAAGAAATATCACACTTGAACAAAATAAAACAAAGTAAAATATATAAGAAAGTGTAAAATAATTAAGAAAGGATCAAAGGTACTAACGATGGTGTAAAATTAAAAGAATTTAAAAATTCAAAAACTTGTAAAATCAAAAATGTGAAAAACAAAAAGTAGAAAGCTAAGAAGCCATATGGATTATTAGCATAGATGGCCATCTCCCCCATGACTGAGTTGGAAGGAGGAGATCTCAAAATGGAATGTGGTTGTCCATTCATCGGGGTAATAGTTACACTAACCTATCTTAGTTCTAGGAAAGGTTTTACTTGTTGGATGTTGACCAACTATTTTTTATTTAGGCTTACAAGTTTGTAAATTAACATGACCTGAGAGGGAAAGGTTTGATCAATTATATAAGGTCCCTACCACAATGTTTGGTATTTTTCCTTTTGGGGTACATGTCTAGGGTTCCAGTATAGAAACTTATCTTCTAGTTGGAGTTTTATTTTCCTGATTCTGAGGTCATAACATTGCTTGCTAAATTCCTTGTGCACCTTATTCAAGGATAGTGCCACTAATCAATTTTCATCTAGCACATTCAAGTTGATCAATCTTTCTTTCTGTGCTAGACTTAGATCAAGATTCATAGCATAGGCTATTAAGAGTGTATGAAGCTCAGATTGAATCAAGAGCATTGAAATTTTTCCATACACATTCATATCATAGGCTATTGAGAGTGTATGAAGCTCAGATTGAATTAGGAGCGTTGAAAGTTTTCCGTACACTAACTCGTAGGGAAAATAGCCAATAGGAAGGTTCCATATTGAACGATAAGCTTAGAAGGCATCATTAAGTTTTATACTCCAATCTTTCCTATATTTTCTAATAGTCTACGTTAGTATTTTTGTGATCTCTCGATTGGTTACCTCTGCTTGACCATTACATTGGGGGTGATAAGGTGTTGTTAATTTATGTTCATCCCCCAAGAATTGCATTAACTTTCTAAAAGTGGCACTTGTGAAATGAGTTCCATTATTAAAAATTAATGAACATGGCACCCCAAACCTATTTACAATATTTTGTTATATAAATCCTACAGCAATGGATGATGTACAATTAGTAATGGTTGTTGCTTCTGCCCATTTTGTGCAGTAGTCAACTGTTACAATAATATATGTCTTCCCGTTGGACATGGATGTGATGGAACCCATGAAGTTGATGCCCCATATGTTAAAAGGTTCCAGTGGCTAAATCCACTATTGAGGACCTTCCATGCAAGCAGTCATTCCCCCATCTCGTTGACAATGTTCACAAGACTTGATGAACTAGTGGTCATCTCTAAAGATTGTAGGCCAATAGTATCCTACCATTAGGATTTTTATGGTTGTGCGTCTCCCTGCATAGTGGCCTCTGCAAGGCCCTTCATGAGCATCCTAGACAATGTGCAATTGATCTTTGTCAGGGACACACCAATGAATTAGCCCATCTACACACACCTTGTAGAGGTGTCCATCGATTTCCATGAAATATTTGGCTCGATGAAGAAATTGTTGCTTCTTTCTAAAGTCAAAATCTTGTGGCATCTCCTGAGTTAGAAGATAGGTGAGGATGCCATTGTACCATGTTATCTCTACCAGCATTTTTTCATTTATTACTCCTATAAAGAGGAGTTCATCTGGAAACTAATTAGAAAGTGGGCTCTCCTCCTCTTTATTATACCATCTTAAGCAAGAGAGGTGGTCAGCGATCACATTCTCGGTTCCTTTTTGATCTACCTTTGTCAGATCGAATTCTTGCAAGGTCATAAGCCACTGTATGACATGAGGGCTCACTATTGGCTTGTTCATGAGAGTAGATTGCACTATGATCAGTGTGCACAAATACTTTGTAGCCAAGCACATAGTGCCTAAACTTTTCTAGAGCGTATGCCACTATTAGTTCCTTTTCCGTGGTGGTGTAATTTAACTATGCTTCACAATTCTTCGACTCACACAATGGATATAATATGGATGTTTCTTATCATCCATCTACTTAAGCACTACTCCCAAGGCATAGTTAGATGCATCTATCATGATGTGGAAGGGTATGAACCAGTCTAGTGCTCATAGGATTCATGTTTCTACAAGTTTCTCTTTTAACTGTTGGAATGCATGTTCACATTCCTTATTCCAAATGAAAGGTGCATCTTTCTTTGTAAGCTCTACCCATGGTTTTACAATCTTAGAGAAATTCTCTATGAATCATTAGTAGTAGCCAGTGTGTCCAAGGAATGACCAAACATCTCTAATGATCTCTAGTTGACGTGTTATTCCTTAGATGATCCTTATCTTTTCTGGATCTACCTCAATCCCTTTATGTGAAATTTGGTGACGTAACACAATGCCTTCTTAAATCATGAGATGGCTCTTTTGCCAGTTGAGCCACAAGTGTTTTTTAATACATCTCTTCAATACCTACTCAAGGTGGTCCAAGGCTTGCTCAAATGTAACTCCATAGATGGAAAAGCCATCCATGAAGACTTCCACACCACTATCGATTTGCTGTTAGAATATAATAAAGACTAAGCGTTGAAATGTTGTAGGGACATTACACAAACTGAATGGCATCTGACAATATGCAAAAGTCCCTAATAGACTCATGAATGTTATCTTGGCTTGAACTTCTAGCGTAATTTGGATTTTGTTATAGCCACTATAACCATCTAAGAAGCTATAATAATAATGCTTGAATATGGTGTCCAATACTTGATCCACAAATAGCAATGGGAAATGATCTTTAAATGTTTCCATATTCAATAGCTTGAAGTCAATGTATGCTTGTCATTTTTCACCTTTCTTTGGCACAATTACGAGTGGGCTAACCCACTCACTATCTATGATGGGATAGATGAACCCTGCCTTGAAAAGTTGTTCGATTTCCTCTTTGACAATCTACTTCAATTTTGGGTTCAGCTACCTCTATGGCTACCTTCTAGGCTTCATGGTCGAGTCAGTGTAAATGCAATGCTAGAATATCCTTGGATCTATTCATGTTAGCTCAAGATATGATCAAGTAAAGGTTGTTGGCCATTTGTTAATCACCTTTAATAGCTTTTCTTTTTGTTCAGGAGCAAGGTTGGCATTAATTATGACTGGTTTATCATTGTTTAAAAATGCATATTCCATGCTGACTAATAAATTTTTTAGCTTTAAGGGCTCCTATTGAAGTTATGAGGGATTTCCAACTCTCCCCAACAGGTATCATCATCTTCATTAGGGAGATAGGAATGAACTTGTTCAATTTTGTTCATGCCTTCAACATAAGCACATGTTAGGCTCTCAATTAGTTCCATGCATAATGTGTTACTATCTGGGTTAGTTATCAGCCACTAGGTGCCCTCCTATTTTGTGGCTGCTGCGTACAAACACTTTTGAATATTGATTTCTTCTACACACTGATTGCATGCTTTAATGTATGTACTTTTGATTGACCAAATATTTTGCATGCAATTTCACCCATTATCACTATACACAATGCATCGCATACACTTCTTTTCTATTTTTCCAATTCATTTTCTTTTGATATTTCTAGAGATAGGTCCCTTATGCTCATACATGCGTCGACTATGCTTAACCAAGCCCTTCCCATAATGATGGGAAAGTCACTTTTACAATTTTCAACCTTAATCACTAGAAAATTAGTAGGATAGTACCACCCAAAAACTATGGTTACAATGTTTTCTACTAATCCTAAAGGGATAATAATTGATTGATCTGCCAATTCTAGACAAATGTTGCTCTTCTTGAGAGGTGGTAGGTTCCAGGCCTTGTACATGTCATGGGAGATGAGATTAACTCCAAAACCAAAATCAAAAAAAGCCTTACATGGCTCATGTCCAGTGATCTGTAGATAAATGAGTGGACTTCCTAGGTTAAATCTTTTTGTGGGTAGATTGCCAGCTTTGATCTAGTCGAAAATAGCATGAGTTAGCATCATAGTACACATTTGAGGAGACACTTGGTTTGAAGGGCACTTGAAGGTATTTGATGCAGAGGATGAAGGTGTTGGAGATGCAGGATGATTAGCCGTACTAGGTTATGAGGATTGGAGAGGACTGTTAGGTCACAATAAGGGTCTTTTTCTAAATTAATTGTCCAAACCACTTGGCTGGAAAGCCAGTTGTGAATGTACAGTTCTCATAGCATTTTGTTGTTGCAGCTATGGAGGAATCTCACCCTACATGGATGGAGTAAGAGGTAACTAGGTTAAAGGTAGAGGTGTATGTGCAAACAGATGCAAAGGGTGGTATGGATATGGGTTCTCCCCTCAAGTATATGGTGAATGTGTTCGATGGTACTCTAAAGGGTAATAGTGATGCTAAAACGAGGTATGACTTACAGAACTTCTTGAAGAGACAACTTGCTGAATATAGTACCCATATGAATCTAGTTACCTATAAGGGGATTGCTACCCTGGTGGTGGCATTCCCCATAATTGTGGTTGGTAACACTCTTGGTATTATTCATAAGGTTGTGTAGGAGCTCCACTTGGGTAGTAAGCTTGTTGTTGCTGGTCAAATTGCCTTGGATTGCCTTGAGGGCAAGGCAATCATCTTGGTGCCTACCTACGTGCTAGTCAAGGATTCAATGCGTACACCCCAGACTCTTATAAGTGTGACACCACAAAGCAACAACCCTTTGGATGTTCGTACTAATAGATGTCACAATTAGCTTCATCATTAGAGTTAGTTTCCACAACTTCCTCTACTACTGCAGCTTTGCCCTTACCTCTTTGGTAAGCACGTTCAACTTCTTTTCACCTTCTATGATTATGATCACTATTTTGCTATTTAGATTCTTTAGTAATCTTCATAGTCATTTGAAATTTTTCATCCAAAGAATCCCATAATTTATCAACCTTTGTTGAAATATCAAAAACAAATTTTTTGATGGGCAAGGTTTTCCTATTCACCACTTCATCAAGTGGTGACTCCTCCTCATCATAAAATTTGACCTCCCGTTTTCTAATGGAAGGATCCATATTATACTCTTCTACACTTTCCCTTTTTCATAGCTAACCTTCTTCTTTTGCTACCTGCTCAATTAACCTTTGGATCTAATGAGCTCTAAGTTCAGACAATCTCCCTTGGGCATACACCCCAAGAGTTTTTGTAGTTTCTACTCTAAGTCCATCTATGATGTGGCAAAGTTGTTTCCTCTGAGAATAACCATGGCCAGGGCATCGATGTAAGAGTGAATAGTATCTGCCCATGGTGGCATCCAAGGGTTCATGTATTCCTTATTTCCAGCCCTAGATTTTTCTTCTTAGATTAAACACTCGAGAGTACGTATGGTATTTGTCATTAAATAACTCTAACATTGTACTCCATCGGTGAATGGATTTCGACTCTAAGAACTAGTACCAGCTTTCAACTTTTTTAATGCGTGTCCTGGAAAAAAGCTTGAGTTTCTACAATTCATTTTCTATGTTTTGTAAGGCACAAGCATCATGGAAAGCTTGTATATGTGTCTATGGATCATAATTGTATCCCCCCTCAAATCTTGAAATATTGTTCATGTCTAAGCACTTGATCTGACTATCTTTCATATGCCTAGTTGGAATTCTAACTACCTCTGCAATGTTGAACATGCTTTGAATCACCAACAAAGGTTCATCATCATCACTATGTCGATGACACTAATGATGGTTTTGGCTACCCATTCGATCTTGGTGGCTTCACGGTCATTATTGTCTTGTTGGTCACCTTCATCATGATTATTTCAATGGCGGCTTCTATGAGAACCATCAAATGAAGAGAAATGTTCGGAATCGGATGAAGAGGATGAAGATGAAGGTGGACCGCCACTGCCACCACAATGTCCGCCACCACTTTTTCGCTTGTTATGATCACCATCTTTACATCCCTTGCTATTGTGGTGTTTTCCAGAGTCCCTACCTTGACTATTATGTTTTCCTAAACCTAGTTTATGAATAGTGGATCATAGGTTTAGGTTTGCACCCTTGTCATCAATAATAGGGGGTGGAGAATCTTCATGTTGAGAACCTTCAAAGGGAGGATCTTCATTGTCATCTTGATCTAGTAAGAACAAGGGATTAGTGAAATGTTTCCCTTTCGTAGCTTCATGTAGCTTCTCCTAACATCGATCTCGCTTATGTTGTGTTTCAATGGGACAATAGTTCCAAGGGTCATAACCATCCATAACGTATTCTTCATGAAGATCTACAGTGCCCAACTTCTTAAGGGTTTGAAACAGCATCCTAGGCATAGATTGATTGAGGGGCAAGATGATGTTGCCCTTCATATCATGCCATCACAGCTATTCATCCTGATGTAGGATGAAGGTGAAGTCTGGTACATACTCATCTAAATGAGTATATACCACTTTGCACTCCTATGGGACCAACAATTTGACATCTTCATGCTTGTGAGAAGAAGAAGAAATTTTGAAAACAAAATAAAATTATTAGTGTGCCTTTATAAGTCTATGTATAGTAGGAATGATATTGACCTTGAGGTTCATACAACAATATTAATAATATTCACTAATCTTAGATAGCACACGTTTCAACAAACAAAGTCCTCGACAATGATGCCAATGATGAGCGACAAGGTACCCCTACGCCCAACCATACAAATCACAAAGCGTTCACATGTGATCCTATTGAATTCCATGGACTTTATCATTTCCAGTGCACTAGTCTTCTAGGAAGTAAATCTTGCCTTAAGGTCAATCATTGTCTTCTGAATTACACTTGTGAGGTACATTGGTATGGTTAAGTGTAACTGAGGCATCTGATTTTTATCATTTTGTATTTTTATTGTTTGATGTTCAAATGAAGATAAAAGTGATTGGATTAACTAATTTAAACTAACTAATTAACTAGCATTTAACTAGTCCTAACATAAGCATTTGATCCCACTTTCCGTACATGTCTTGAACCCACGTATCCACTACTGGGCAACCAAGCAATAACGCTACTGGAATTACCAAGTGAATACGTGTTACAATTGAAGTGGTCATACTTATGTGTTTAATCTACCTTGCTTAATTGCTTCATTAAATTAATTACAAGAAACATTAAATAAATACTCAAAAACATTAAATGCATGAATAAAATATTTAATCTATCCAAAGTGATGCAAATTTCATCAAAAAGCTTGTCTTTATTGCCACACACACTGTCATGTTCAAGTATAACAATGCTCGAATAAAGATTTGTACACTCAATGACTCCTGTTGTGGGCACTCAAGAGAAAAATTCTAACTTTTGAATGGAAAATTTGCAAGAGCTTCACTGCAACTAAAATCTCTATTGCCATAAATACGACTAGTAGATTCGTATTTATAGCCAAAAATAGACACTACATCGATGAGGCCTTGTCGATGCATGATATGATGTGTCAACTAGGCCTCGTCGATGAGGCCCAGTTGATGAGGCCTTGTTGACGTAGCTAACTAAACTAGGACTCATCAAAAAGCATTTTAGTTTCAATACTCATGAGGTAGTTCATTACACCAAGAGGTAAGGTATGCTAATTTGCATTCTCAAAATTAGTCTTACTAAGGCTTATGATAAAGTTGGTAGGTACACTTTAGACTATACCCTAGAACAATTAGGTTTTAAAGATTAGGTTTGTAGGTTAATTTCTTTTTCTTTGTAGGAAATGTGTTTCTAAGTGCAACTACATAGTTTTTTATTGCATTTCTTTACTTTCACTCATGGTTTGTAATAGGGGAATTCTTTATCCCCGTATCTCTTTACCATTTTGGCTAATAGTTTGTGACAATGCTTGGAGAAGTTTTTGGTTGTTGATTCTTTTCCATGTGTTGAACAAACTTAAATGTATGTTAACAATACATTAATTTCTTTTGAAGACAACACTTGGAGAAGCTCACATAGTTTGGGTGACACTTAAATTTTTTTGTGAATATAGTGGCATAGAAGTGAATTGAAAAAAAATTAGTGCTACTAGAGGTTAACTATTTTTTACAAAGAACCTAGCAAAGGTAAAATAGGCTCTCTCTTTTTTTTCCTACTTGGGTTATCCTCTTTTCACTAGAGTATAAATAAGTGTTTATTGTGAAGAGAGATTTTCTTATTTATATTTTAAAAAAAACTAATTTTGGCAAAATTGGTTTTGTTTATCATTCCTATCTACATTATGTTGGTGATTGGTCCTCTAGTATAGGTCTTTAGTTGCATTAATCAAATTGCATTCTATTTCTTTAGAGAGATTATGAAGAATGTAGTTCTTATCATTTGCTTAAATGGAACAAGTGTGCTTGAAGCAAGCAAAAGACCATGGTTTACATTCCTTGCAAATCCAATCGAACATTTTGATGAATAAAATAGCTTTGAAGGTTCCATTTAGCACTGACAAAAGTTGGACTCATTATATTTGATGAAAATATAGTGCAATATTAGATGAAGCTATCCAAGCATTAAAAGTTTGAAATTCCATTCAAAGCATTGGAATTTTCTTTAATTTTGAGGTGTTGAGTATTTGGTATTAGCTTTGTAGCTATTTTTCTTATTCCAACTAGATAAGGATCTAATGTTAATCTTTCTTAGCATTTTCCTAAGGCTACCATTTTTCTAATATAGTTTGGAAGACATTTTATTTAAAGGATAAATGGATAATCCCATTTAGACCTCCTAAAGGGGATACCTTTCAAGATCCACAAGCTATGTTGTTATGTCTCTAGCAATGAGATCCTACTTTTCAATGTAGGTAGGGTTCCCTTTGCTTTTTGTTAAGGACCACTCCTAACAAGCTTCTAGATTCTCTTAGAAACCAACAATGATGGAATCAAAAGAGAACCAAGAACAAATAAGAAAAGAAAGTTCTTTATTCAATGCCAAAATCAAAGCACAATGGTAAAAGAACACATAACAAAGATTTATAATAAAACCCAAGATAATCTTGTCTTACTTTCACAATCCTCAATAATAATGCTCAAGGTATGTAATCACAATTGGCCCAACAATTGAAACATCCTTTCACTTACTAGTGTTTCTAATTTAATGACAAGGTAGGGCAACCACTTTAGGGAACTATCGCCTCAATTGAGTTTTTGTCTCCCCCTCAAAATCTGTTCCTTTTAAAATTATATTTTTTTATTAGACTGCAAGTGCCTATAGGTCATAGTGCCTCATAACAACCAGATTATGATAGGATTGTCTCACATTTCTTCATACTAGCAAAATCCCATAAATTCTAGTCATTATTTCTTGTAACCTTATGACCTCCTAGTGACCAGATGCAGCTTGTATCTTGAGATTGCAATCTCCAACATCCACAATGACTTCACACTTGGCTAAAGATGACATGAACATTCATGATTTCTCTTAGGCCACAAACTATGATAGACTATAACTATTTTTTGCATCCAACAAACCAGCAACCATATCATCAAACTTTAGTACATTAGATCCTAAGACAGTAAAGATAGTAGAAATCACAATCTCCCAACTATCAGGTAATGAGGAAAGCAGCAACAATGATCAAACTTTTTTATCCAAGGTCACTTTCAACGATTTCAACTGAGAAAAATAAATTTTAAATTTCGAGAAATGCTTAGCAAAAGAAGAATTTTCCTTCATCTTCAACCAAAATTATTATCTTATTACAAAAACTTTATTCACTCAAGAGGATTGTTCATACAAAGACAAAAACTTCTGCCATAACTCTTCAATAGTTTCTAGATCTACGCCATTGTAGAGAACATCATTAGACAAATAAGGCCTAATAAGAGACCAAGTTTTGCTGCCAAGCTTATTCCAATCCCCGTCACTCATGCCTAAATACTTTTTTGTAATCCTGTCTATAATCGAAGCCCAGCATTCCTTGTTGTAGAAAATATATACCATCAGTACTTTCCAAATCTACTAATTATCACTTGTCAACTTCTGGATCTCCATTTTTTCATTTTTTCCAAAGCACACGAACTTAGAACAAGGACTATGCCCAAAAAAATGTCCAAAAATGCCAAAAAAAAAACTTAATTGTTGTGCAAAATATGGAAGCAAGAAATAGAATAATGCTAAGAACACAAAACTAAAAATAACAAAGAAACAACCACAAAATTACATGGTAAAATCCTTAGATATGAAGAAAACATCCATGGGAATGAAGGTCATGTATTAATCTCCAAATAAAAATAACAATGCTTCAATCTTAAAAAAGAACCTTCTCTCTACTTGCTTGAGCAACAATAATTACCAAAAGAAACCAAAGGACCCAAGGCCCTTTATATAAGAATAAACCAGTCCTAAAATAATAAACAAATTGCAACAGTCTAACGAGTAAAATTTTTTTAACAATGACTATTATGAACCATTATAATAAAGTACTACACGCAACATTAGCATGGCTTTAAAAAAAAAGCCAGAATTCCTGCTATTGTAAAATATTCTTTTGTAAATGTCAGGAAAAAGATTAGTTGGTGAGCTCTAAGGTTCATAGAGGATCAGTTCCTATCATAATGAGAACAGAGTGGTGAGCTCTAAGGTTCATAGAGGATCAGTTCCTATCATAATGAGAACAGAGAAACCAGCGCCATGTTTCTCCACACACACACATTTTGGTAATAAAAATGGATATATTATTATGATGTCGGCCTGGCGTTTGAGGAACGAGAGAACCCATCAACCACCCATAGCCTGATTCAGTTTGAGACGTGAAGCGAGGTTTTGATTAGGTTGTTCTAGACGAACAATGTAATTTAATCTTCTCGCCTATATATCCAACCTGGTTATAAGGATAATCTTTCAGAGAACAGTACTCAGAATGTTTTAAAAGTTTACAGGTGGGAAAATGATGACGGCTGAACGCATGATAATACTTCAACCAACGAAAGACCTTTGCTTTGTTCACGAGCTTCCCAAGTAAAAAAGTCTGTCGGCCAAGGCACGTGTTTTCAAGTCTCAACCATGTTACTATGCCAGATTGCCAACCAAATATCTACAGCTGCTCTCTGTATTTATAAGCACCCGTTTATGCTACATTATATTCATCATCTCTCAATTTCTCACAGAAGTTTCCACAGTGTAGGTCTAGTTGCAATGGTGAAAATCTGTTTCATAGTTTATGTTGTATGGGTTGTTTTGATGTTACCTGCAATCTTCGCTGTGGATTCCACTAGACAGGTTATCATGCAGCAGTCTGATATTCTTGTGGATAAAAATTTCCCTCTTAGAGTTATATCAAATTTACATGATTTTTAGATACTTTTAAATTTAATTTGTTGCAAGTCATGTTTCAGGCTTATGTTGTGTACATGGGATCTGTTTCTTCCGCCGGTTATTCAAAAAAGTTTCTCCGAAATTCTCATCTCAACATGTTGGCATCTGTGGTTGGCAGGTGACGATCAAATATCTAACCTCGCTTTTTTTGTTGCAATCAGTGAACTTTTGACTAATTAATCGGTGTTGCATGCAGTTTTAAATTGGCCAGAGAGTCTCTAATTTACTCTTACACACACTCCATCAATGGATTCTCAGCCGTGATTTCTCAGCCGCAAGCAGACGCCATAGCCTGTAAATTAAGATATTCTCTTATCTTACTGGTATCTACTTGGTGACATTCAATTCTTGTGCAGCAAATTGTTGATATACAGTAAACTTTCAAATTTTTCAGCAATGGCAGGAGTTGTTTCGGTGTTTCCAAGCAGAATTCGCCAATTACATACAACAAGATCTTGGGATTTCCTTGCTTCACAACGTTTATCTTATCAGAATTCGATTCCGGCGACCAATCCAGGAGGCAATGATGATGCGAGCGATCTGATTATAGGACTGGTGGATACAGGCGTCTGGCCGGAGGCGGACAGTTTCAGAGATGATGGTATGGGTCCAATTCCTTCTCGATGGAAAGGAAAATGCGACAACTCCGACCATTTCAACTGCAACAAGTAGGCCCACATGCACCCATCGCAAAATCCATTATCCTATCTATTCAATAATTTGATTTAAGTGGCTCTTGTACTTGTAACTTCAAAATCTAGCTAAACTGTTCTTATACAACAAATTACAGAAAGCTGATAGGCGCGCGTTCTTACGAGGATGGATTCCTTTCTTCACTGAGAAATTCAAACAAATACTCCATCTACAATGGCACTGATGTAAGGAATTCAAACTCTGATTTTCTTAGATATGTGCACTATCATCGTACTGAATGTATCAAAGTTTCAAAATTCTTTTTATGGAAATCATCATCGTGGTAGCCTTGCACCAGCAAAATGGGTCACGTTCAGTTATTATTTGCGACCTTTTAATATCATCTTCAATGGATTTTTCTGTGTTTCTTTGTTATCTTTATTTTCTTTGCATATCTTCAAATTATCTAAGAA
>MNCI01013273.1:463163-509545 GCA_015680685.1 Gnetum montanum
AGTATCACGTTTTCCGATGGGGCCCATGCCGTGCTTATGCCCATCGCAATTTCCACCTGATCTCGCCGGTATCCCAAGTCCGAATCATAAATAGATATGGCATTTAATTATAGAACTCTTTATTTGGAGTCGAATCTCCTGTGAATCTATGACCGTGTGCTTACCACGTCACTTTTATTTGTAAACTGATTTATTAAGCGAAGTTGGAATTGCAAATAAAGTTTGATTTTTTTTTATTGGTATTCGCTTCTTCTTTGGTAGCTTTGATATTTTTTGTTTTGTTGAATCTTGGGAAGATGCTAGTTCCATAGATTTTGTGATTCTTGGATTTATAGAATTTATTGCAAGAAATACAAAAGTAGGACAAAGAAGCAAACCTTTAGGGGATATTATAGTGTTAGCTAGAAAATCTTTTGAAAATTGTGTGCTTTTAAAAAGAATTGATGATCATAAACAACATGCTTGGCTAAAAATTGTATGACGACATTGTGCTTTTCTTGTCATATGTTGTTTTGCTTCAAGAGATGCTACATTGTATGATTCTATAGAACTGGCTTGTGACCTTCCTTTTCAGTTCGTAGGTAGAGATATTGTAGAATTTGTAGCAAACGACTTAGTATTTAGTTGTGTGGAGATTTTAATAGATGGATAGGTTAAGAGCAAACAACAATATTCAATGGCAACATACTGTTAGCATTTTAGATATTATTGAAGATCACATTTGGACCCAACATTTTACAAATGGTACTATTAATGAGATGGGTCAACAACTATTAGAATGGACAAAAATTTTTGATCTTCTAATTTGCAATGGACTTGCTAAATTTCCTCAATCTTCATCATTTACTTTCATAGGACCTTAAGGTTATTTTTGCATTGATTTGTTTTTATGTTCTTATGAAAATACTAATTTTATTAAGGAGTTGAAAGTTGGATAAGATTTAGTTGAGTCTTGCCATCATCATGGTACATTTTTGTTACAAATTCAAATTGTTTCTCAAACAACAAAAAACAATAATAGAAGAAAAAAATGTCAATATGCAACCTGCAAGTTGCTGATCTTGGGTGGGATTGAGCATAGGTACAATTTTGGGACATAAAGGGGGGTACAAAAGGAATGCAAGTTGCTGATCTTGCTTACTGGAGAAGTGTTGGAGCTAGAATGAAGGCCTATGCTGAGCTATGGAAGCTTTTGGAGGTAGTTTCTTGTTGCTACACTAGCTACACTCTAGAGCATAGCATAGTGGTCAGGCAATTCTTGCAAAACAATTGAAGTCCATTGTTGCTATGCCTACTACGCTAGTGAGCGTAGTAGAATGGGATAGGATGTAGCATGGACACTTAGAAAAATTTGGCAAAAATTGTAATCCTTGTTCTTGTTACACCAGCTATGCTTAAGAGCATAGTAGGAGGGGTAGCTTTAGAAGTTGGAAAATCTATCAAATGCCTCTTCCACATTGAGCTAGCTTAACAACTTCTAGCTCTGCACTAATGCAAATTGGCCACCAAAGTGTTGCTACACTAAAAAGCATAACAAGAGAAATGTGAGCATAGCATGACACTTAGACAATTTCTGTAGCTATCACCTGACACTTAGAAAATTTTGCAAATCTAGTTTTGTGTTGCATGCTACACTGGCTATGCTCTAGAGCATAGCCACAACAATGAAAGCATGGGCCAAACACTTAGAAAAAACTTACCTTATGTTAACACTTAGACAAATTTATCATTGAAGTGTTGTTTCCCAAATTTGGTGGTGTTTCACTGGTCCCTCTTTGTCAACGTTTGGAGGAGTGGCCTAAGAGACATTGACAAAGAACCCGAAACACCATAGTAGACACGAAACTAACATCACTCATCAGTACCTAATCGAATGGTGCTTCGCCAGGCTTAAGAGTGCCAAAGGTTATGGTATGCTGCAGGTAATGGATGTAGGGAATTGGCTTGGGATAGGAAGGGAGGAATGAGATGCAAATGGTGTATCATGCTACAAGATGTGGAGTTAGCATGACTGACTATGATCATGGCACCAAGATGGCTTGTTGCCAAATGATGGCCTCTCATCAAAGTGCTTGTGAGAGAGCCTTCACCCATAGCACTAGAATGACTTACCCCTAACATGTTGGCCTCTCATCAAAGTGCTTATGAAAAGGCTGTTGCAAATTCAGGGTTGGATCAGTTGCAAAATTGCAATGTTGNCGCAAGTCATCCCATGGGGAGCCTCTGTGGGATAATGTAATGCAACTCATCGTGGGGGGGAAACACTTGTCCTATAGACATGACACGATTGCCTCTAAGCAAAGCTTGTTAGGTGGCATGCAGTCCACTTGATGATGAGCATCCTGTAGCTAGCACTTGCAAAAAAAATAAAAAAAGCAAAAGGAGTAAAATATATTTCTAAGCAAAATCTATCAACATTGCAATTTTGCAACTGATCCAACCCTGAATTTGCAACAACCTTTTCATAAGCACTTTGATGAGAGGCCAACATGTTAGGGGTAAGTCATTCTAGTGCTATGGGTGAAGGCTCTCTCACAAGCACTTTGATGAGAGGCCATCATTTGGCAACAAGCCATCTTGGTGCCATGATCATAGTCAGTCATGCTAACTCCACATCTTGTAGCATGATACACCATTTGCATCTCATTCCTCCCTTCCTATCCCAAGCCAATTCCCTACATCCATTACCTGCAGCATACCATAACCTTTGGCACTCTTAAGCCTGGCAAAGCACCATTCGATTAGGTACTGATGAGTGATGTTAGTTTCGTGTCTACTATGGTGTTTCGGGTTCTTTGTCAATGTCTCTTAGGCCACTCCTCCAAACGTTGACAAAGAGGGACCAGTGAAACACCACCAAATTTGGGAAACAACACTTCAATGATAAATTTGTCTAAGTGTTAACATAAGGTAAGTTTTTTCTAAGTGTTTGGCCCATGCTTTCATTGTTGTGGCTATGCTCTAGAGCATAGCCAGTGTAGCATGCAACACAAAACTAGATTTGCAAAATTTTCTAAGTGTCAGGTGATAGCTACAGAAATTGTCTAAGTGTCATGCTATGCTCACATTTCTCTTGTTATGCTTTTTAGTGTAGCAACACTTTGGTGGCCAATTTGCATTAGTGCAGAGCTAGAAGTTGTTAAGCTAGCTCAATGTGGAAGAGGCATTTGATAGATTTTCCAACTTCTAAAGCTACCCCTCCTACTATGCTCTTAAGTGTAGCTGGTGTAACAAGAACAAGGATTACAATTTTTGCCAAATTTTTCTAAGTGTCCATGCTACATCCTATCCCATTCTACTACGCTCACTAGCGTAGTAGGCATAGCAACAATGGACTTCAATTGTTTTGCAAGAATTGCCTGACCACTATGCTATGCTCTAGAGTGTAGCTAGTGTAGCAACAAGAAACTACCTCCAAAAGCTTCCATAGCTCAGCATAGGCCTTCATTCTAGCTCCAACACTTCTCCAGTAAGCAAGATCAGCAACTTGCATTCCTTTTGTACCCCCCTTTATGTCCCAAAATTGTACCTATGCTCAATCCCACCCAAGATCAGCAACTTGCAGGTTGCATATTGACATTTTTTTCTTCTATTATTGTTTTTTGTTGTTTGAGAAACAATTTGAATTTGTAACAAAAATGTACCATGATGATGGCAAGACTCAACTAAATCTTATCCAACTTTCAACTCCTTAATAAAATTAGTATTTTCATAAGAACATAAAAACAAATCAATGCAAAAATAACCTTAAGGTCCTATGAAAGTAAATGATGAAGATTGAGGAAATTTAGCAAGTCCATTGCAAATTAGAAGATCAAAAATTTTTGTCCATTCTAATAGTTGTTGACCCATCTCATTAATAGTACCATTTGTAAAATGTTGGGTCCAAATGTGATCTTCAATAATATCTAAAATGCTAACAGTATGTTGCCATTGAATATTGTTGTTTGCTCTTAACCTATCCATCTATTAAAATCTCCACACAACTGACAAGAAAAGCACAATGCCGTCATACAATTTTTAGCCAAGCATGTTGTTTATGATCATCANGATCCATACACAAGGCTAGATGACATCTTACCTGTCGTTATTCTACATGTGGTGTGATAGGCCCATAGTGCATAGACCAGCTACTCATGCCATCATTGTTTGCTACTACTAAGCATCTTCTTCAAAAGGTTAATGATGACCTTGTTTGTGGCCTCCACCTAGCCATTCACCTATAGATAGTATGATGACAAGAAGGAATGCTTGATGCCAAGGTATTCGCAGAAGGCTTTGGTTTTTGCATTGCTAAACTGTGGCCCATTGTTCTTGACAATGGCCATGGGTAGACCATATCAAGTCACTATATTATTAAAGATGAGTTTGCAAGCCTACTATGATGTGGTCCTCCTAAAGGAAATTGCTTTAACCCACTTGTTAAAATATCCAATTACGATCATGATGAAGTTATGCCCTATAGAGGACTTAGGTGTAATGGGCCCTATGATATCCAACCCCCAACGTTGGAATGACCATGTGATCTACATGGTGTGTAGTTCAGTGGGTGGCACATGGATTAAGTTGCCATGCCATTGATACACATCACACATCTTGACCTTGGAAACATAATCATGCCCCATGTAAAGCCAATAGTAGCCCAAGCATCTAATTTTTGATGTCATTTCCATGGGTGCTATGTGGCCTATGCACAATCCCTCGTGGACCTGATCAATGATCATTTATACTTTGTCACTGCTAACATAGGTTAGCAATATGCCATCATAGGATCTGCGACATAGTGTGTTGTTACCTACAATGACATACTGCCATGATCATTTCTACACTACATCCTTTTGGGCAGTGGTCAAATGTTACGAAGGCTCACCCTATTGAAGGTATGACTTGATGTCATCATACCACTCTTGTGCATGCGCCATGCTTGTTGCAACTATGGATCCAATGTCAGTTACTTATGTGATAGGTTTGGTGCAATCCATTACTAAGGCAGGTAAGGCATGAAACATGTTGGATGCAATGCTTATAGTTAACGTGGCTAATGCATCAGCAATGGCATTCTCATTGCAAGGGATGTGTTGGATATCTATAGTTGCAAACCATTAGAGTAAATGCTTCACCAAGTCATAATAAGGTTGTAAATGTTACACTTTATAAGCATAAACCTCTATAACTTGGTTAATGACTAGTTGTGAATCATCTCAGATTGCTAGGTTTCATATTCCTAGGTCACAAGCTACTATAAGACCTCTAAGGAGACCTTCGTACTCCACTACATTATTAGTGTAAGGAAATGTAAAGTGATAAGTGAAGGGGTTAGATCTCCCTAAAGGGAAACGTGATTACGATAGTAGCACCACCCCCTTGAGAGGTTCAAGCACCATTGAAGTGTAAAATTGCCTCAAAGTTAGCAGGTACTTGGCTTATACTACTAACATGCTCATTTAGGAATTCCAAATCTATGGTTTCTTGATCATTTACTGGTGAAGCTATGAGTTGTGCGACTATTACATAACCTTTAGTTGATGCTTGTGCTATGTAATTCAGGTTAAACTTTGCGATTATTACTTTCCACCATGCGATTCAAATACTTTTGTAGATGTTCGTTGTAATTGCCCAGAGTAAATTACTTTTGCAGATGATGTTTACCTAGCTACGGAAGAGATAATGCCTCCACTTCTTGAGTGTCAATACTAAAGCGAGGTAGTTCTTTTCCACATGATTATATTTTCCTTCATGGGCCACTAATGCATGGCTTAGGTAGTATACAAGGACCTCTAAACCATCATCTTACTTTTGATAGAGTAGAGAAGTGATGGATGTATGAGAAGTTGCGAGGTAGATGTAAAAAGGTTTATCTCCTTGTGGATGGTAGACTATTGGAAGCTAAGCCAGCTCCTATTTGAGGTTATCAAATGCCTCTTGGCATTGAGCTGTCCACTCGAAGTGGACCCCCTTTTGAGTAAATGTTGCATTAGCTGTAGCTTATAACTTAACTATGCGATAAACCAATGTATGAATTGCAATTTTCCTTGTAACCCACGTAGCTCCTTAAGATTAGTTGGTGATGCTAAGTTGATGATGACCTTAACCTTATCAGGGTCTACATATATGCCTGTTTCCAATACCACAAAACCTAGCATGCAACCTATCTTGATGCCAAAGACACACTTCTTAGGATTCAACCTAAGGTCATGTCTAAGGCAACATTTGAGTGTGTGGTATAAGTCATTTGCATGATCATGTGCCAGTTTGGACTTAACCGTTATGTCATCAATGCAGTCATTGAGCAAGTCTAACAAGTAGTCACTAAAGATGTACGTCATGGTGTGTTGGTAGGTTGCTCCTATGTTCTTTAGTCCAAAAGGCATCATTGTATAGCAAAAAATACCCCAGGGGTCCATGAAAGTGGTACTAAGTTCGTGCTCTCAATTAATTCGAACCTAGTTGTATCCATAGAACCTGTCCATGAAGGATAACAAGGCATGACTAGCTATGGTATCGACCAATTGATCGATACTAGGCAATGGAAAATTATCTTTGATGATCACCTTGTTCAGGTTCCAAAAGTCTATGCAAATATGTATGTTTCTATTTTCCTTAGGTACAACCACGATGTTGGAGACCTATTCCACATAGTCAATAGCCCATATGAAACCAGCCTTGTAAAGTTTGGTGATTTCATCATGGACTACCAATGCTACCTCAGGCCTAACCTTACGGGCTTTTTGTTTAACTAGTTTTATGAAAGGATTGAGGATGATGTTGTGTTTCACTATGCAAGGATCTAGGCCTAACATGTCTTCATAAGAGCATGCAAATGTCTTGATGTTGTCATTGAGTGTTTTTGCGATGCTTTGGACATGTTGAGGCTCTAACAAAGAACTAAGTTTTAGTGTCTTCACCTCACCATTGAGTGTTGCTATAGGGACTTCAACAAGGGGATCCTTAGTGACATCATCTACCTCTAGATTGAGAGCCCTAACTAGATGGTAGGGCCAATCTAGCAATGCCTTTACGGATGTTATGTAGTCGTCATGAGATGTGGGATCAAGGTTTAAGCATTGAGCATTGATGCATTGGATGAGATCATCATGAGATTTAGTGAGGACCAGGGGTGAATGAAGACACCCGTATGCACTCATGCTGTCATCTTACAACATATCCTACAAAACAACCAGAAAGAATGTCAAGCTGCATCTTCTTAATAGAGTCGAAATGCATAACATGAGGAAAGTAATGCAATGAATAATTTCCTAAACATGAAAGAGTGGACATTAGAAAAGTATGCATGCAAGCCATTTTTGGGCCTCGATAGGCTATGGATTTCCAATTTAAGGTCTTAGTGGATCAAGATTTGCTAGTTTAAGGTCTTAGAAAACCATCATTCATGCAAGATAAGTTGGTTCAAGCAAGGCAAAGAGTGTCCAGGTCATGGAATTTGGCTGGGTGTTCACTGGGCAACCAAAAAAATCTCAGAAATCTTCTAAGCCTAGGATTGTTAGAAAAAATTCAAAAAAATTTCTAACTCTAGCTGCTACGCTCACCCCTTACTATGCTTATCCCCTTTTCTATGCTCCAAAAGAGACTTAAGAAAATTTGCCTAAGTGTGGGAGCATTGATGCGATATGTGGCACATTTAATTACCCCAGTGGGTATATATGCGTGATTCACCAAGGCTAAACTATCATTTTTCAAAGTGTGAATGAAGAGTTACAAAGCATAGCATAGTTTGAAGTAAGAGTGATAGCCAGAGCATAGCAAGTGGAGTGTAGTGACTAGAGTGTAGCACAAGATGACATACCGCAATGACTGTCAACACCCTAGACTTGCTAATGTGGAAGAGGGAAGGAAACCCTTAGAATGCCTGCCACAGGTTCATGTGGAGGAGAGGAAAGCATCGCTAACCAACAAGTATGCTTACTACGCTCAACTCTTTTTTGCATCATTTATCTCTTCACATTTTGGCTTTTCTTGCTTAGCATTGGGCTTTGGATTCTAGGGTAGCTTGCCTTGGCAGGGACCATCATTGTCCTGGTTACCTTGGAAGCCATAGCCAAGGGGAGGGGATGCATGCATGGATTGTGGATATTTGTTAATGTATTGATGTTTTATTTTAATTATCTGGGGAAAATGGGACAAGGAAAAATGTGTGGGCTATGAGGGATTTGATACATTTATTCCTAAGGGATGCGACACAAGGGGCAAGGGAGAGAGAGAAAAATGAAAGCTTTATCCTGGCAGTGGATTGGAATTTCTGTCATTGGGGGCCACACCATGTGGAGGACACAAAATGGGGCAAAATGACCATGGTTAGGGTGTGTGTGTCCAGTGTTTCCTTGTTCCTTTTTTCTTTTTTTGTTGGTGCATGGGTGAGGGTGATGGTAGATTGGGGTAAGAATCATGGCTAAAAATAGCCATAGCCAGGGCACAAGATTTTGCCATCACTTATTTTCTTGATATGGGGGCAATGTAGGGAAAGGGAAAAGGGAGGGTTAGGCATCATAGGGACACATGGGAAGAAGGCCATAAGGGCAAGGAAAGGGACAACAATGCAAACATAGGGGCAGTAGCTATAATGAGGAAGTGAATGGGACTAGGGAGATCGCTAAGGTCGCGACCATGGTAAGTAACCTAGCACATGTCATTGGCATGCAACAACATTGGGTAATGTGGTGAAAGATACATGGTGATGGAAGCTTAGGTGTTGGCAACTACACTTCCTAGGGAGCATAGCCAACACTTTGTTAAAATTGGTTAATCTCCAGATGCAGTGGAATGCTACGCTCTTGATAGTTAGAAATTTTTCGTTGATTTTTCACTCATTTTGGGGTGTAGTTTCTAGTTAGAAAAATTTGATGATTTTTTGGGGTAGGGAGCGCAGTAGATAGTTAGAATTTTTTTTGGCTCTCATGCTATAACACCTAGAGTTTAGAATGCAGCATTAGTGCATAACAAGATGTATTGATGTCCTATGCCCGTGAGGCCCCATAGGGGATCCTAAGGAGATATACCTAATTCATTTTGTTTTGAGCCAAATTTGCTAATTTTTGCTAAGCATAGGTTAATATTTTATGTCAAAATGCAATTTGTTATGCGCTAATGCTACATGCATTTGCTATCTTGTGGTTGCAGGGTGCTACTGAAGCTTGTCTTAGTGGTCGTGCAGCTCATCGACATTCTATCCTACATCAACAAGCTTGTGCCCAACACTCTTCCACCTAACATGAAGTTAGGCCATTATGTGATGTGGTTTTGGCCAGGGGCATCCGAATTCCTAGCTAACCTGCTACAATACTTTAGTGTGATCATGTGGACACACTTGGTAGTGTAGGCTACAAGCTCCATCACCGAGACATTGTTGGCCAAGGAAAACTGAGACATACTACAATTAATATTCGATGAGCCCATGACTGGTGGTGATCAAGCAGGTGGCCCAAAACTAGGTCCCAAGAGCATTCATGCCTTTGCCAAGATCTAGAGCATACTAGAGTTCTCTTGTTATAACAAGAGCAACACCCTTTTCATTATCATGCACATGCATACAGTCTTCCAAAACCCACCTGGGAGTGTATACTATGCCAGAGGGTAAGTGCACTTACTTTTTGTTATGTCTCATTGTCATTGGCCATGCTAGATTTGCTAACTACTAACTACAAATTTTTAATGTTAGGTTTGAAGTTGATGATGAGGAGCTCCATGATGAGACAAGTGCTTTCACTTTGACCCGTACCACACTAGAGGTATTTTCCTCTAGTTTGAGCTTTTGGGAGGCAATTATTGAATAGGTGGGGGAGGACTTAGAGAACTATCCCACCCGATACCTAAAGGCATTCAAGTGGTGTTGAACCTACAATTGGCTTGACAAGGGATGGGCTAGTGGTAAGCCTATCTTCAAAGAGCTTGTTGTGCCACTGCCTAGGTAGTGCACACCATTTGTTCCATGTGAGTATTAGTTATGTTGGCTTGACTTTTATTACTTATTCTTATGCACCCATTAATTACATGATGCTAATGTTATGTTTGCCTATGTTACAGCTACCGTTGCTTCAAGAGAGGTAACAATGATTGCCACTTGCTGTAATGAGGCCACCCTTATTATGAAGCATGACAATGTGAAGAGGGCGTAGGAGTGGCTGTGTCATCAAGCCTTAGAGGCTCTAATTGGTCTACTTATGCATGCTAGGTTGATGGACCTTTTCTTGGCCCTTAGCCCTACCACACCAATGGCCAAGATGGTGATCATAATTGACTCCTTTAGTCGTGGTGCCCACCGTTTTGTTACTCACATGCATGGAGTGAGGGCAACCATAGACCTCAATGATGCCTTCTTTGCTAATTTCTTTGGCCTTCCGTCTGAGGGCCTGTCAATTTATTGACAAGTCAAACCAAGAGGTGGACCAGAGTAGGAGATTGAAGAGTGGTTGGGGACCACTCGCTCTCATAAAGGCATTGTGGTTGGGAATGTGCGTGTGCCTAAGGTTTGGAGACTTTACCCTCTTTTTCGTACCCATGCCTATCCAAAGCTACTCTCCAAAGGAAAGGTCCTTGAGGTGGAGCAAGCACAAGTGATACGGGAGATCATAAAGGAAGGCACGAGGTTTAACTAGGCCTCCTCCATTGCCACCAAGCTACAAGCAGAGATTACCAAGCTTTGCAACAACATCCATGCAAGGTTTCACTTTCACTTTGCATTTTTTATTACCTATCTATGAAGGCTTGTAGAGTTCATGATGATCAGGGGTAGTGGGTGTTAGGTTGTGCAAGATCACAGGCAACTATCCAAGCCATGGATTAAGCATTTGTTCACCACCACTCGTATGAAAGACGCTCCAGAGGGGATTGAAGGGTCATATTCAGTTACAATGAAGACACATATAGGAAGGTCACAATTATCATATTTCCATGACAGTGTGGGTGCATGTTTGTCAACTATTGTTAGGGATGTGAACATGGTGGAGTGATTCATTATGGAGATGGTGGGGTCCTTCAAGGCAAAAATCAAGAGGTTACATCCAACAAAGGAGACTCCCCCTGCAATTGGACAAGTAGGTGTCAAGAAAGTCTACCTCAAGATATCCACACTCTGTTTTATGGTTGCAAGTTAGTGTACATCATAGATGCATTTGGCCTATTTTTTTATTATTTGTGTTTTATTATATTATGCTAATACTGCTACACTATGTGAGTCTAACAAGAAGGTTGCTGCGAAAGCAACGATGGTGATAGTAGGAGCAATGGATGTGACCCCTCCTAAGGTTGAAGAGGAGGTAGCTTGCAGGGGGGAGCCACCAGAGGCCCCAGAGATCTTCCACCAGTTTGATGTGGAGGGGCTGTTCCACCCTCAGGGTGACTTTGCTAACCTATTCAACAATGTGAAACTAGAAGATCCACCTGCGCTAACATCTGAGAGCTTTCTTGGTGAGTACTTAGTGTTATCATCTAATTTTTCCCTTTTCTTTCAAGCCTTTAACTACTCAATTATCACTAAGTGTTGCATTGTGTTGTCTTGTAGTCTCAAACCTTCCTACTAGCAATCCACCACTAGTGCCTACCCACTACATGAAGCCATAGGTAGAGACACCAGATAAATTCACCTTCATAGAAGGCATCATGAAGGACATGGTGGACTACATATAGTACGCAATTCTTGAACTCAACATGTGTGTCATTTTGCTTGAGCTGTTTTACCATTTTGATGCTTAATCCATTACTAATATTGGTTTACTTATTATGTGCTAACAAGTTCTAAGCTTTGTTGGGATCCAAACTAGGCAACTCACGTGGATGTCATTCTTGAGTATCCCCCCAAGGTGGAATAGGTGTCTCATTGTGTGTATGAGGTAGTGAGCAAGTGCACACTTTCTAGTGCGAAGGCGTTGTGGACCTATAGGTGCTTGAATGAGCACCTATGGAAACACATGCATGAGTTGCAGGAGGTAGTGGCAAGCCTAACCATAAAGAATGAGGGTCTCTAGTCCTGTTATGATTTTTGTCATCTCAAGCACAGAAGGATGGTACCTAGTGGACATCAAAGATAGATTACATCAAATACTAGTCAACATTCCGAGGCAAGAATAAGGCTACCTAAGAGATCATCGAGCAATGGTTGTAGATGGATCTACTCTCCTAGAACAATCAGAAGTGGAAGAGCTTCAGCACTAAGGTGTACAAGTGGGGGCATACACAAAAGGACCACAAGAACCACTACAAGCGGGAGTGGGATGCCTGCTTACAATAGCTCAAGGATGAGTTTGTGAAGGCTTGTCAGCTTAAGATGTTCGTTGATGCGATTGGCGAGAGTCAGGCCTTTGAGCTGTTTGCTTAACATACAATGGTTAGTGGCTCCCTAGAGCGAGAGATTACCCTATCCTTAGGGAGACTTCCACAACCACCTTTTCTATGCAACCTCCTACATGAACTACTATGGACGAGGACAAGATCCTTGCAGATGTTGACCTCAATCATGAGGATTGGATGTGGTTATCAAAGGTCAAGATCCTCCGATGCTTGGAGGAGGGCCTTGATAGATTGCCTCTAGAGTCTTTTGTAGGACCCTCTTGAGTTAGATTTTCCTTTGCTTTTTATGTATTAGTTTTGCATGTTAATTTTGTAGTTTTACACTTGTCGATGAATTTGTTGTTTCGCATTACTTTGGAAGAAGTACCAAGTGATAACATGGGCCCCAGCGGAGCTGTAGAGGAGGAGGAGGAGGAGTTTCAACCCCCACCAGACATCACCAGCTGAGCTAACCTAATGTAACCCTGATATTGGATAATTTTGCACTTTGACCATTTTTTTCGCATGGTCATGCTATGTACTCCTACTGTAGAGATATAATAAAACTTATTCCTTTTGCAATGAAGATTGTGTATGAAATTTCATGTTTATTTTACTATTTATTTAATGTGGGTAATATAACTAGTTGATGTGATTAGGCCCCTTATGGGCCCCATGCTAGTTTAAGATCATGGCGAAAGGGCCATTGCCAGTTTAAGGCCATTTCAGGCCATGGTGATTACTAGAGTAAGGCCATTTCAAGCCACGAATAAAAGGGAAATGTTGCCAGTTTTGGGCTATGGTGAGCTGCAAGGTGCTAGTTTTAGGCGATGGTGGGCTATATGCTAGTTTAAGGCCTTTTCGAGCCATGGCGATGCGAGAAAGATGCCAATTTAAGGCCATGGTGAGCCTTGTGGTGGAAGAAATATGTTGCTAGTTTTAGGCTGTGGCAGATCGTGAACTAGTTTAAGGCCTTTGCATGTTGTAGGCTAGTTTAAGGCCTTTTCGAGCATGCATTAATTTAAGGCCTTTTAGTGCCACATGTTAGTTTAAGGTTTTTTTAGGCCATGTGTTTTTTTTTTTGCAACTATAGTTTTATAGTTTTTATGTGTTGTTGATGTTTTTATAATGCATAAAAAGACAAAAAAGAAATGGATGCCTAACAGAGAAAATAATGTAAAATGCAAGACACCATGTGGAATGTAGCTATGCTAGCAAAAGGCTAACAGGACATGCAAAAATTGAGGGTAAGTAGGTGCCTAGCACATGCTGCACTAAGGGGGTACCTTAGTCATGTAGTTGCTTCCTAACCTGATGTGGGCTAGGAGGTGCATAGGGCCTAGGCAACATGAGGCAGTATTCACCTATACATTCATCGTTGATGTTAAAGGGTAATTCTGCCCATAAAGCTTCCTTGGGGAGGGTATCAACCTCTTTTGGCTCTTTAGATAGGTCTACTGAACAAGGTTGACTCTTGTTCTCCACGGATAGCATGTCATCTAGGAACTCTACCTTTGACCCTTGGTCTGTGTCAATGTTGTTGATGGTTGGAGGGACCAAGTTATCACCATGCATAATCACTTCTTCACCTTCATATGGAAGGTGGATTTCTTGGTGAATGGATGAAGAGACAACTCGTAATTGGGCTATCCAAGGCCTTCCTAAAATCAGGTTGAACTCAAGCATCTCCTCGATGACAATGAATTCAACCGTAGTGTGGAATTGCTCCCCTACCATGAAGGCTATTGTGACCATTCCCTTCATGACAACACATGACCTATTAAAGGACTTGAGGCATGTCATCTTTGTGGCTTGGATTTGATCGGCCAAACCTAGTTTGTCAATGATTGGAAAAGGGATGACGTTAGTGGCTGCCCCATCATCAATGTGCATCCTACGAATTTTGCATTGCCCTACACAAATGGTTATAAACATTGGTGTAGTGGTGACCTAACCCTTTTTAGGGTCAACCTTGATTGCCTCATCACGAAACGCTCAAGTCATTGGATCCAATTCTTGACATGACGAGGAAAGCATCACAACATGGATGGCTTATTCATATGCTGAGATGTCCTCTTTGATAGGAATGGAGGCCAACATGCAAACTAATGCTTCATGATGAGAAAAGGAGGTCATTACCAAGTTTTACAGGCTCAAGGTTGTATTTTTTTGTTTAAGAACCTGCTTGACTTATGCCAATGCATCTAGAAAGTCTTTACCGCTATCAGTTGTCTTATTAGCCTTCATCCCTTCCATGCAACCCAAAAGGTAGGTTTCTTGGGGAGGAGATTTTAGCTTATTTTGTTTTACCTACCTATGAGCCTTGGTTCCTAGTTGTTGATCACTTGTGATAGCGACTTTGGCTGATGTAGCCATAGGAACAGTAGACAAGTGGACAAGCTTAGGTCGACCTAAAGCCATGCATTCTCTCATCAATTTGTCAATGAGGAATTCATTCAACCTCTTGAGCTACCACCTCAACTACTTAGTGTGGTATGTAATATGAGGCCTCGAGAAAGTAGGACCTGTTGCAGTCCCCACCACCAGACCCAACTAAGGATCTGCATGTTGCGGCACCCTAATGACAAAGGGTGTTTAGGTTGTAGTCACCACAACATGCTACGGGGCCATAACCACAAAGGATGTTATGGGTGCCCGAGGTGGTGCTCTGATAATAAAGGGGATCCTTGGACTAGTTGGCCCCAAGGAGGCCCCAATGCTATTAGAGAACACACAAACCACAAATGGCTCTCGTGCCGGTCCTACATCATCATCAATGTTGATAACATTGATGACATAGCCTACATCATTTGCATCGAGAGGGTCTTTATAGACCTTCATTGATTGATTTTCTAGGCAAACTGGGTTGGTTGAATCAAGAACCAGTTGGCCTTAGTCAATCATGCATTGTATGTCATCCCCTAAGACCATGCAAAAGTCCATGTCATGGCCAGGAAATTGATGATAATGGCAAAATCGGTCCAACCTAAAGTGTTTTGGGACCAGAGACTTGTCTAGTGCAGTTGCTAATGGGTTTATGAGGAGCTCACAATAGCGATCATGATGCTTGCAAGAATCTTTAGACATTTGCTAGTACTAGATGCACACAATACTAAGCAATTGACCCAATAGTTCCAACAGCTTAATGGGCAATGGTGTATACTTTGAGTAGTCCTTGCACTCAAAGTTTGGCCTTGGGATAGCTTGCTCCACAGCAACTGATGGTGTAGGTCGGTTGGTCGCCACAATTCCAGAGTTGGTTGCCTTGTTGTTGGTTAGGGCCTTGGTTACCTTGGTCATTTTTTTGACATTGTTAAGCTTAGCCTCATTAGCCACTGCTGCAATGTTGGTTCTTGCCTTGCCCTTCTTCTTGTCTTTCTTTGTGTGTGCATTCTTGTAGGCCATGTAGGCTGGTTCTTTACTGGCTTCCACTGCATCCTAAATACTCTTCATTTGAGCAAATGCTTAGCTCAAGGAGTGTGGGGCAAGATAGTACAATTTCAACATAATGAAGTCATTCACTACATCTTAGAAAATGGCCAATAGGTGAGTTTTTGTGATAGGCTCACAAATTTTATTAAGTACAGTGCTACATTGTTGGATGAACTTTTAAACAATCTTTAAGTGGCCTTGCTTAATTTGCATGAGTTGATCCATGATAACCTCAGGCTTCAAGTTGTACTTGAAGCCAATGACAAATCTGCTAAGCAAATCCTCCAATGAAGATGTGGAGGCCCTCGGGAGTGTGTGGTACCAATCTATCATCTTGCTAGTTAGGTACATGGCAAACACATGAATGATTGCATGCAATCATGCCTGCAACAAAATGCACTTAGACCAGAAGGTCACTAGATGTTCACCATTATATTTTATGAACTAGGGAAGTTGAATGCCAAAAGGCAAGGTTAGTGATGGGATAACAAGACCAATGGGGTCATCCCAGTAGAAGTCCATCACTTAGATCATATCAGAAGAAGTGGCCTTAAGTCATTTAACCTCTCTAGTGAGTGTCTAAATGAGCTAGAATGCTTGAACTAGGCTTAGTGTGGGTGCAATAAGCTACATTGGTTGTATAGCTTGTTGTGTTGTTGGCATGGTTCATGGCCCCGCCATAGGCTATGTAACCATGTAGGATGCCTGTTAAGTGTATTGCTATAAAGGTTGTTGCACATGCTGCTATTGTGTATGTTGTGCCCAGGGCACAAAGGCAGGGCCCCACCATGTGATTGTGGCTTGGGTTGTCGTAGGGAACACCATAAAGAGAGGTAAGATGTATGACACCTGACTCATACATGGCTGGGACATCAACACAGTGTGTACGTAGGGTTAGGTTGGCATCATGGATGCCGACATAGAGGATTACACAAACTGAGCCGAGACCACAAAGGGCAATGTGATAGGTGATTTGACAACCTGATGCATATGTGCTTGATGGCTTACCATGATAGGCACCAGCCTAGGTGGTGATAGGGAAGATGTTGCTACCTCAAAGAAGGTAGATGGCTAAGACTGGGAAGGAACAACATTAGAGGTAGATGGTTGAAAAGAGATATAGAAGTTGTTCTCATTCTCTGAATGAGCCTTAAATTTCTCTTGCCCATCCTACAAGGGTTCCTCATAGTTGGTTGCTATGTCATGCTCATTCGATCCACTCAATTAAATGAGTTGGTCGAGCATCCATCAAAAGGTCTCGATGAAGGGGATGAAATCATTAGGAATAGGGAGGTACTCCCTCCCGTTAAAATGTACAAGCTCATAACCTCACTTTGCATCCAACTCTTGGTAGTTTAAGGGGATTCTTGTCTAGAGCTTTACACAAAAGATGTTGTATTTATCATTGTGGAGCACCATGTGCTCAAGAGATTGGTTATGGAGCCTAGGAAGTTAACTTCCCACGAAGATGGGGCCCCTTGCTCCAGGAATGTTAATTGTGAATTCTTACTAAACAAGTCAAACAACGACTACACTTGAGGCAGAGGTTGAAGGTTCTTCAAGGTTCATGCTATTGTGAGAAATTGCAAAAGGTGCAACGCTAGAAGAGAAATGGTTAAGTATAATGATTACTGAAAATGACTAAGTATAAAAATGTTGAAACAATAGCTAAGTCTCAGAGTGCTATTGAAAAAAAATGTCTAACTCTGGTGCTACACTTGCTACACTCTCAAACTAAGGACAAGCTACACTCTTCCTGGCACACATAGTTTTGGGTCCAAGTGCTAGAGATACACTTTGGTTTCTATCCTATGAGGTTCTAGGGGAACCAACAACTAGGACCAATCTACACCAACCAAATCATAGACTACCATAGAAGTGTCACATCTACGCCAATTTGAAACTAGTAACGGAGGTGTAGAGAGCATGTGGGTCTACCACTGAATGCAAAAGGAAATGGCAAGGCCCACCTTTTAGCACCAAAAAACTATAGCAATCAAAAACATTGACAGCTGGAATGCCCAAGGGGTTCACAGGTGCATAGCCTCAACCCTACCTCTATGCAAGGGCCTTTGCTAGTAAATGAAGGCAAAGTGCTCTAAATGGTCTTCTCAATCGAACAAGGACTTCGCTGGCTGCAACCAAGGGATGGTGTTGTTAGCCAAAAATTCAAGCATTGACAGTGTTCTCGGCAATGCCAAGGCCCTCTAAGCCTGAGCATAGTGGGGTTTCCCAGCATAAGAATAATGATGCAAGTGTGCAAAAAATACATGTAAAATAGCAAAAAAATGTGAATGCGGTACTAAATGTCAAAGAAAGTGCTTAAAATACAACAAAGGAAATGCTCAAAGTGCAATGGAATTTGAGATAAAGAAAGAAAGAATAGTACCACCCCAGATGGGGTGTGTAGCAATTACAGTTGAGCTTTGAGGAGGTACATAGTGTATAGACAAGTGCAGTAGTAGCATAGCTAGAGTCTCTAGGGTATCCTGGGGTGAAGACTGATGTTCACTGTGAAGTCTGTGCTTGCTAGGTCAACTACCGCAATGTCCTACAAGTTTGCGATGTGTTATAAGTGCTGAGTGGGACACAAATGTGTTACTAAGGTGCTGATATGCTCTAGTGTACGAGGTGCTCAAGGTGCCTCAAATGCCAAGTGGTGCTTTAAGATGCCAACTGTTACTTGGATTTGCTAGCCAAATGCTTCAAATGCCCACCATTAGAATAAATTACCAACCTCTAGAGTGTGGAATGCAAGGTTATTTATAGGCTTAGGGTTAGCATGAAGTGTGGATCGAGTGACACATGACAAAGGGGTAGGTGGGGCTACGCTGACCTTTGCTACACTCCTACTAGAGCAATTGGTGCTATACTCTACTATGCTCCAATGGACCTCGAGAGATTGTTAGACTGTGGCTACACTACCAAGACTACATATGCCAAGACCACAATGTACCTACAAACAATGCAAAATAGTGTAATTTGGAGGCTACGCTTCGAGACTACATTCTCCTCTCTTTCAAGTGGGATCGAGCATAGGTACAATTTTGGGACATAGAGGGAGTACAAAAAGAATGCAAGTTGCTAATCCTACTTTCTGGAGGAGTGCTAAAGCTGGAATGAAGGCCTATGCTAAGCTCTAAAAGCTTTTGGGGACAATTCCTTGTTGGTACGTTAGCTACACTCTAGGGCATAGCACAACAATTAGGCAATTCTTGCAAAAAATTGAAGTCCATTGCTACTACACCTACTATGCTAGTAAGCATAGCAAGATGGGATAGGGCATAGCATAGACACTTAGAAAAATTTGGCAAAAATTACAGTCCTTGTTCTTGCTACACTAGCTATGCTCGAGAGCATAGTAAGAGGGGTAGCTTCAAAAGTTAGAAAATATGCCAGATGCCTCATCCACACTAAGCTAGCTTGACAACTTCTAGCTTGACACTAATGCAAACTGGCAACTAGAGTGCTGCTAAGCTTGCTATGTTGGAGAGCATAGAAAGAGAAATGTGAGCATAGTAGGACACTTAGACAATTTCTACAGCTACCATCTAATACTTAAAAAATTTTGCAAATCTAGTTCCGTGTTGCATGCTATGCTGGCTATGCTCTAAAGTGTAGCCCAAGTAGTGAAAGCATGGGCCAAACACTTAGAAAAAACTTACCTTGTGTTGACGCTTAGACAAATTTTTCATTGAAGTGCTGTTGCCCAAATTTGGTGGTGTTTCACCTTAGAGATAGAATCTCTTTGTCAATTTGCAACATATGTTCATAGTCTCTCTTATAGTACAACAACAAAATTTCTAAAGGAATTCTTAGTTGCTACTCAACAAAAAGGATGGTTCTACAACTGAATGATTTGGCTCAAAAAATGAAACCTTGAGATGAATATTCTACATTATGATATAAGGCAGCTTTGTAAGAGTATTAGAAGCAAGGCACTTTTTCACATGTGGAGTAATCCAACAGGAAAGAAACAATTCTACCTAGAAAACATTAAAGGAGGCATCAACAAAAAAAATCTTATTTATCAACTCATATATCCTATCACCTACATTGTCAAAACAGTCGAGCAAGATTAGGCTTCCATTATTTTAGAATTGAAATATGAAGATGGGTCCAAATTCCAAGAGCAAAGAGAACTTATCATTTATGCAATTAAAGAGAAATTAAAGATGAGTACCAAATATTCCTAAAATGTTCTATTCTTACACAAAGTCATCACAAATGACAAATTTTAACTAGTAGTTTAATTAAGTTTTTTTTATATAACACCAAGAAACTTGATAACTTTATTGTATAAGTGTTTACTACACATACTATGTATATTTATTTTATCCTATAGATCTTAAGGATCTTCAAACATCATAAAAAATGATGAGCGGCAAGGTACCCCTACGTCCAACCATACGAATCATAAAGCATTCACATGCGATCTAGTCAAATTCCATGGACTTTTTCATTTCTGGTGCACTAGTCTTCTAGCAAGTGAATCTTGCCTTAAGGTCAATTGTTATCTTCCCAATTATACTTATGATGTATTTTTATGGTTTGATGTTCAAATTGAGATAAAAGTGATTGGATTAACTAATTTAAACTAACTAATTAACTAGCATTTAACTAGTCCTAACATAAGCATCCAATCCCACTTTCTGTACATGTCTTGAACCCACGTATCCACTACTAGGCAACCAAGAGCTATGCTACTAGGCATACTAAGCAATAACGCTACTGGGATTACCAAGCAGATACATGTTATCCTCGAAGTGATTATACGTATGTGTTTAATCTACCTTACTTAATTGCTTCATTAACTTAATTATTGGAAACATTTAATAAATAATTGAAAACATTAATAAATACTTGAAAACATTAAATGCATGAATAAAATATTTAATCTATCCAAAGTGCTACGAGGTTTATTAGAAAGCTCGTCTTTATTGTCATGCACACTATCGTGCTCAGGTACAAAAATGCTCGAATAAAGATTCGTACACTTAATCACTCCTGCTACGAGCACTTGGTAGAAAAATTCCAACTTTCAAATGGGAAAACTACAAGAGCTTCACTACAACTAAAATATTTATTACCATAAATGCATTTTTTAGGTGTGTATTTATAGCCAAAAATAGACACTACATCGATGGGGCCTCATCGTCGCATCATATCATGCATCGACGAGGCCCAGTCAACGATGTTGCATCAATGAGGCCTCGTCGATGAAACCAATTGAGCTGCAACTCATCATACCTCCACAACTAAATGAAATCTCATCCTCAAGTTCTTTTACAAAATTAGGAAGGTATGGGACTATTGATTGACTTTCCTCAAACAAACCAGATTGACTGACTCGATATAAAATGGAGTGCTCGAGTGTACGGATCAACACATTACAAAAAATGATGGTGTTCAAGACAAAAAATTAAACACCATGATATAACTCTTCAAAATTGAATAACACATTCCTTGATGGTGTGAAGTGTGGTGGAGAAGATCAAATAATCCCAAGTAATGGTGCCTCCTAAGGTTTCAATAAACCTTCACCAGCTTCACACACAAGCAATGGTCAAGGTGGTTGCAACTATCTTGTTGCTACTACAACTTTAGCTAGGAGGCAAAAAGCATCCAACAATGCTTTCATTTA
Organism: Gnetum montanum; assembly: GCA_015680685.1. Taxonomy (NCBI): domain Eukaryota; kingdom Viridiplantae; phylum Streptophyta; class Gnetopsida; order Gnetales; family Gnetaceae; genus Gnetum; species Gnetum montanum. The sequence continues at coordinate 484,519 of MNCI01013273.1, forward strand.
ACCCTCCTTGCTTCTAGGATTGTGCATCATCCATGCATTTTTGCCGATGTGGGTTGGAATAGGCACATCCCAAGGACATGGGATTGTTGGAAATAAATCCTTTGCATTAACGAACTAGGTAGCAAACTGTTTGCATTCAATGTTGAATGCTCTGAATATGTCCTTCAACTCTTGGTAGTCATTCATTCATTTGGCTAGGTTCTCAGCAGTTGATTGTTGATCTATAAACCATGCTCTAAGAACTTTGAGTTCAGTGTTTGCAATTTCAAGCTTCTGCTTGGTGTCTTTGTGGTGCTTGAACTCTACTTTGTATAACAAATATGAGCTAGCCACTTGTTTCTCCAACTTGTACTACAACCATCTGGTAGTCAACATTACCATGTTTGCGTAATAGAGATTGGCCAACTCCATATATTCTATCATTTCTTTGATTTGCAACTCCTTCAAGTGGATCTCTACCTTATTGTAGGTGTTAATCCCATAAATGATGGGCTTCCACACTTCTCTTCCTTGTTGAAGTTGCTGGAGGGCTTCATTTACGTTCACCTTCATCATTTGGATGTGTTTTTCATTAACTTCCTTCTGCAAGCCAACCTGGTCTCTGTAGTGATTCTTCACTTTTTCGAACTTAAGGACCTCATTCTTCTAGGTGGTGATCTCAATGGTAGAATTTTGACACAAGGAACACACTTCCTCCATTGACAAATTTTGATTTTCTATAGCCAATAGTGTTCACCCTAGTAAGCTACTCCTGCTATTGATGAATAAATTTCTTCATTTGATTCTTTTGAGCATCGACATTGCACAAGCAATGATTCTATGCAGTTAGGGTCTCATTCTCCTAGAACATCTATTCTAAGTCCCTCTAAATTAAGTTATTGCCTCCTCCTCAACCTTTTGGAATCATTCCTAAAGCTATTTGAAAGCTTCATCTCTAGTTATTATTAGGCTGAGGATCATAGGATCAACAAGTTGGGCACGTAATTTGGAAACCTTTGCAGCCAAGCATTGATTTTGTTCTTGAGTCGTTTTGAGTTGCCTCTCCAAAATAATGCATTTTCCCCTTCGTTTAGTAGCTCTGAGTGGCTTACAATGATGTCTTCCAGAAAATCAAAGATATCCAAAATTTTTTGTCTGGTTCCCACCAGTCGTTCCAGCAACTCTTCATGCTAGGTTGTGCTTAACTTTTCATTGACCATGCCTACGAACGTCTGCACATCTTAAAGTGCAGATACATTTGGTATAGATGCCTCAAGTGCATCTAGTGCTTTAGTGACATGGTCAACAACAACTTTAGCCATTGTTTCCTATCCTTGGTGTTTCATTACCAAGACAGTTGCCCCTTTGCCTTCCTCCAAATGCACTGAGAAGGTGGCAGCATTTCTAGAGATTTTTGAGAATAAATGGTGTCGAAATAAAGACATCATCACCTCCTCAACATTGAGATCCAACCTTTCAAGTAACTACATTCATTGGGCAAAGAAGATTGGTCCACCCCTCTCCATCTAGCTAACTGTTCAAGCCATCTCATTAAGGTAACTCATGGTTGGGCAGTATATAGATGGATCTACCCCACTAGTTTTTGCACATTACTCTTGTTCACTCAAGAGCTTCTCTTGGATTTTTTGTGCATAGGTAGTCAATGGCTACGTGGGCCTCTAGCGTTGTTTCTTAAGTGGTTGGTGGAGGCAACTGCTCCTCTTCTTGGGTCATCACTAGCATCTTGTCTTTCATGATCTCGAACCATGAGGCCAAAGGAGCATGCCTGATTGTGTCATTAAAGTAGCAGATGATACCTATCCTTTTGGAAATTTTTTGAATGAGGCATGGAAACGATGGGGTTTTTCTTCCATGTTCATTTTCCTTGAAGCTCTTTTCAATCTCTAAGTAGATCATTTGTGGAAGGTTGATGAGAAATTTCCTGCTTAGAGCAACGCTTGCTTGGGTGGAGAAAGTGGGCACCTTGCTTGGCCTCACTGTTGGATTGAGGTGATAGGCCACAATTTTAAAATAAATTCACTCTACCAATGTGAGTGCAACCTTGTAGAATCACTAGGTCCACTCCTTCTTAGCCTTAGGATCATCCTTCATGGATAGTTCTACCAACTGTGTCCCAGTGTAAGGCAACCCAAGTGCCTATGCAATAGCTTCTATCGAGTAGGACACTTGAATATCCTTGATTTTAATAGTGGATCCCAGCCTTTTATTATTTTAGAAGAGGCATGTCTCTCCCATATACCACTCCCCATAGGATGTGATGATTGGCCACATGGAAGAGGTTTGTAATTAAGTCTTGACATTTGCTAGATCTTTCTTTAGAAATGGCCCGAAGTTGATCTCCCAAAGAATTGATCATTGAATTTCTCAAGACCTGATGATGTCAAGGCAGGCTTGAGTCAAAGTGACTTCAAGCCTTGGCACAACTCTGGGCACTTCTCCTCATTGTGATTATTCTATGGACACTTCTTCTTCTAGAATCTGTCAAATAGATTCCACCTTGGGCTCCTCACAAAGAGGTCTCATTGCATGGGTTGCCTCTGGAAATTCTTGGACTTGTTCTTGTTGGCCCCTTCTAGCTCTAGGCTACTTCTCCCTTAGTTGAGAGGGTTCTCCTTCCTACAAGCATTTCTATTTTGATGCCATCTACAATCACAATGAGACCATGGTTTAGCAATCATTGTGTAACATGAAGCAATTGGGATATCTTTATCTCTTTAGGATAATTACACTTGGCTAAGCTATGATTATGGCTAATTTAATTACACCAATTATCATTAATAAATCATTCTGGAGTTTGTTGGAAGGTATCGAAAAAGTTGATGTTTATATATGGTTAAGGTTATTAACCCTTTAGGGGAGTTAGAAAAAGTTTCAAAAATTTTCATCAATTTTTCATTGAAAACTTTAAGTTTGTAGTCCCCATGATAAAATCTTACCTCTAGTAAGTGCAGGGTGGAAGAAGGAAGTGATTTGAACAAACGGTTGGGAAGCTATGGGCTCTAGAAGGTTTTGGGCTCTGAAAAATTATAAAAATTCCCCATGTGTTATGAGAAAATGACAAAAAATTCCTAAGTGCACAATGGTATATATAGCATGTATGCACTGCATTGACAAGGCCTTGTCAACGCAATTGTTGACCACCATGGATGACCATTAACTTTGGTCAAACTTGCAAAATACAAAGACTTTTTGAATGAAATGGGGATCAAATGAAAGCTCAAAAGGCCAAGAATAGTATAAAAACATGAGAAGAGGATGTTGGAGCTCATAAATTTTGAAAAATGGAGAAAATTTAATTTAGGGGATGAATGAGATGAAAGGTTAAGGAGCACTAAGCAGAATACCCAATGAAATATGTGAAAGATAGGATTGTAGCAATGTCAAAGGTAATGAACCTTAACTAACCAAATCAAAAGCTATGCAAGTGGGTCCTCCCCATAGAAGTCTCATGCCCTTGTTGCCCTTGCATAACTTCAACCAAGGAGTCAGTGGTCCCCACAGTCGCTTTAATGATTATGAAAAGCTAAGGACCAACCAAACAAAATCTATCCAAGAATTCCAGCACATAAGAACAAGACACAAAGGATAACATAGAACATGGTGGTGAGGTGANGTTTCAAGCATAGGTACATGTCTTTCTAGTCCCATAACCAGTTCTTGTAGCCTGTTTATTTNATAGGTACATGTCTTTCTAGTCCCATAACCAGTGCTTGTAGCCTGTTTATTTGTTCAAGGGGTATGCTTTGAATTTCCATCATTTGTCTTTGTTTTTTTGTTTTTTGAAATGGAAACCACACCATGCAAGGACTTATTTGTTGATTGATTCTAAGGGGTTTGCTTTGAATTTCCATCATTTTTCTTTTATGGGAACCACACCATGCAAAGACTTTATTTAACTTCCTATCAGTGGTTGGAATGGAATGGTAAGAAGTTCATCAAAAACACTCAAGCAAGTAGAAGAGTAGAAAGAGTATTGAGTCCTCTTGAAGTCACATCCTTTACAAACCTTTGAATCCTTTGTAATTTTGGAACTACCAAGGTCACCAATTGATTAAAAGTTTCTTTAATGGAAAGGACCTCAAATTCCAGAACAACAAAAACCATAGATTTTATCAGATGGGTGGATGATGTAGACTCACTATCTATTCCATGAAAAGTAAACCATGTCAAAGTTATCAAACATCATAATTCAAAAATAGAAACTAGACATTGACAATCACAACATTAATCACAAACTATCATTAGTAAATAGCAATAGTGACACTATGTCCTATGATAATAAAGTAATTTTATTAGAAAAATATAGGAAATATCACACTTGAACAAAACAAAACAAAGTAAAATATATAAGAAAGTGTAAAATAATTAAGAAAGGGTCAAAATTACTAATGATTGTGTAAAACTAGAAGAATTTAAAAATTCAAAAATTTGTAAAATAAATAACTTGTAAAATCAAAAACGTGGAAAAAAAAGTAGAAAGCTAAGAAGCCATATGGATTGTTAGCATGGATGGCCATCTCCCCCACAACTGAGTTGGAAGGAGAAGATTCAAAAAATGAAATGTGGTTGTCCATCCATCAAGGCAATAGTTACACTAACTTGTCTTAGTTCTATGAAAGGTTTTACTTGTTGGATGTTGACCAACTATTTTTTATTTGGGCTTACAAGTTTGTAAATTAACATAACCCCAAAGGGAAATGTCTAATTAATTTTATAAGGTCTCTCCCACAATGTTTGGGATTTTGCCTTTTGGGGTACATGTGTGGGATTCTAGTAGAAAACCTTATCTCCTGGTTGGAGCTTTATTTTCCTGACTCTGAGGTCATGACATTGCTTTCTAAATGCCTTGTTCAACTCATTCAAGGATAGGGACACTAATCGATTTTCATCTAGCACATTCAGGTTGATCAATCTTTCTTTCTGTGTTAGACTTAGGTCAAGATTCAGATCATAGGTTGTTAAGAGCATATGAAGATTGAATTGGGAGCATTGAAATTTTTCTGTACACTAACTTGTAGGGAGAATAGCCAATAGGAAGTTTCCATTTTGAATGATAAGACTAGAGAACATTGTTAAGTTTTTTACTCCAATCTTTCCTATATTTGCTAATAGTTTGTGTTAGTATTTTTGTGACCTCCTAGTTGGTTACCTCTACTTGATTGCCTTGGGGTTGATAGGGTGTTGTTAATTTATGTTCATCCCCCAAGCATTGCATTAACTTTCTAAAAGTGGCACCTATGAAATGAGTTCCATTATCAAAAATTAGTAAATGTGTTATCCCAAACCTATTTACAATATTTTGTTATATAAATCTAGTAGCAGTGGATGATGTACAATCAGTAACGATTGCTGCTTCTACCCATTTTGTGCAATAGTTGACTACTACGATAATATATGCCTTCCTATTGGACATGGATGTGATGGAACCCATGAAGTCAATTCCCCATATGTTAAAAGGTTCTAGTGGTTGAATTCACTATTGAGGATCTTCCATGTGAGCAATCATCCCCCCATCTCATTGACAACATTCACAAGACTTGATGAACTAGTGGGCATCCCTAAAGATTGTTGGCCAATAGTATCCTACCATCAGGATGTTTATGGTTGTGCATCTCCCTGCATAATGGCCTTCGCAAGGTCCTTCATGAGCATCCTGGAGAACGTGCAATTGATCTTCATCAAGGACACACCAACGAATCAAGCCATCTACACACACCTTGTAGAGGTGTCCATTGATTTCCATGAAATATTTGACTTGATGAAGAAATTGTTGCTTCTTTCTAAAGTGAAAATCTTATGGTATCTCCTGAGTGAGAAGATAGGTGATGATGCCATCGTACCATGTTATCTCTATGATCATTTGTTCATTTATTGCTCCTATAAAGAGAAGTTTGTCTAGAAACTTATCAGAAAGTGGGCCCTCCTCCTCTTTATTATCCCACCTTAAGCAAGAGAGGTGGTTAGTGACCACATTCTTAATCCCTTTTTGATATACCATTTTGAGATCGAATTCCTACAAGATCACAAACCATTGTATGACACAAGGGCTCACCACTGGCTTATTCATGAGAAAGTGGATTGCACTATGGTCAATGTGCACAAATACTTTGTAGCCAAGCATATATTGCCTAAATGTTTCTACCATTAGTTCCTTTTCTATGATGGTATAATTTAACTATGCTCCCATAATGCTTTAGTCTATGCAATGGATATAATATGGGCATTTCTTATCATCCATCTATGTGAGCACTACTCCCAAGGCATAATTAGATGCATTTATCATGATGTGGAAGGGTTTAAACTAGTCTAGTGCTTGTGGGATTTGTGTTTCTATGAGTTTGTCTTTTAACTATTAGAATGTGTGTTTACATTCCTTGGTCTAGATGAAAGGTGCATCTTTCTTTGTAAGCTTTACCAATAGTTTTGTGATCTTAGAGAAATTCTCTATGAATCATCGGTAGTAGCTAGTGTGTCCAAGGAATGACCAAAGATCTTTAATAGTCTCTAGTTGTTGTGTTATTCCTTGGATGACCCTTATCTTTTCTAGGTCTACCTCATTCCCTTTTTGCAAAATTCGATGCCCTAACATAGTGCCTTCTTGAACCATGGGATGGCTCTTTTTCCACTTGATCCACAAGTTTATTTTAATACATCTCTTCAATAGCTGCTCAAGATGTAGCTCCATAGGTGGAAACGTCATCCATGAAGACTACCACACCACTATTGATCTATTGTTGGAATATACTAAGGATCACACATTGGAATGTTGTAGGGGCATTGCATAGATTGAATGGCATCTTACAATATGCAAAAGTCCCCAAGGACTCATGTATGTTGTCTTGGCCTAATCTTATGGTGTAATTTGGATTTGGTTATAGCCACTATAACCATCCAATAAGCTATAATAACAATGCCCAGAGATGGTGTCCAATAATTGATCCAAAAATGGCAATGGGAAATGATCTTTAAATGTTGCCATATTTAATAGCCTAAAATCAATGCAAACCTGTCATTTCCACCTTTCTTCAGCATAATTATGAGTGGGGTAATCCACTCACTATCTACAATGGGATAAATGAACCCTACCTTGAGGAGTTGTTGAATTTCCTCTTTGATGATCTACTTTAATTTGGGGTTCAGCTACCTCTACAACTACCTTCTAGGTTTCATGGTCGAGTCAGTGTAAATGTAATGCTAGCATATCCTTGGATCGATTCTTATTAGCTCATGATATGACCAAGCAAAGGTTGTTGACCATTTGTTAACCACCTTCATCAGCTTTTCTTTTTATTTAGGAGCAAGGTTAGCATCAATTATGACTAGTTTACCATTGTTTAAAAATGCATATTCCATGCTGACCAATAAAGTTTTTAACCCTAAGGACTCCTACTTGAAGTTATGAGGGATTTCCAACTCTCCCCAACAGGTATCATCATCTTCATCAGAGAAATGAGAATGAACTTGTTCAATTTTGTCCATGCCTTCAACATAAGCACATGTTAGGCTCTAAATTGGTTCCATGCATAATGTGCTACTATTTGAGTCAGCTATCAACCATTGGGTGCCCTCCTATTTTGTGGTTTTTGCATACAAACACCTTTGAATATTGATTTCTTATGCACACTAATTACATGCTTTAATGTATTTACTTTTTATTGACCAAATCTTTTGGATGCAATTGCACCTGTTATCACTATACATGATGCATGGAATATGCTTCTTCTCTATTTTTTCCAATTCATTTTCTTTTGATATTTCTAGAGATAGGTCCCTTATGACCATACATGCGTCAACCATGCTTAACCAAGCCCTTCCCATAATGATGGGGAAGTCACTTTTACAGTTTTCAACCTTAATCACCAAAAAATAGCAAGATAGGACAACCCAAAAACTGTGGTTACAATGTCCTCTGCTAATCCTAAAGGGATAGTAATTGACTAATCTGCCAAATCTAGATAGATGTTACTCTTCTTGAGAGGTGGTAGATTCCAGGCCTTGTACATGTCATGGGAGATGAGATTAACTCTAGGACCAGAATCAAGAAGAGCCTTACATGGCTCATGTCTAGCAATCTATAGATAAATGAGTGGACTTCCTAGGTTAGATCTTTTTGTGGGTAGATTCCCAGCCTTGATCCAATTGAAAACAACATGAGTTAGCATCACAGTGCAAATCCGAGGCAGCACTTGGTTTGAAAGACACTCGAAGGTATTTGATGCAAAGAATGAAGGTGTTAGAGATGCAGGACGATTAGCCATACTAGGTTGTGAGGGTTGGAGAGGACTACTGGGTCAGAAGAAGGGTCTTTTTCTGGATCAATTGTCTGAGCCACTTGGCTGGAAAGCCGGTTGTGAATGTACAATCCTCGTTGCATTTCGTTGTTGCAACTATGGAGGAATCTTACCTTGCATGGATGGAGTAGGAGGTCACTAGATTGAAGGTGGAGGTGTGTGTGCAGATGGATGTGGAGGATGATATGGATATGGGTTCTCTCCCCCCCCCCCCCCCCCAGCAGATGGTGAATGTGTTTGGTGGTACTCTAGAGGGTAATAGTGATGCTAAAACGAGGTATGACTTACAGAACTTCTAAGAGAGACAAGTTGTTGAACATAGTACTCGTATGGATCTGGTTGCCTATAAGGGTACTACTGCCTTAGTGGTGGCATTCCCCACGATTGTGGTTAGTACCACTATTGGTATTGTTTATAAGGTTGTGTAGGAGCTCCACTTGGGTAGTAAGCTTATTGTTACTAGTCGAACTACCTTGAATTTCCTTAAGCATAAGGTAGTCATCTTAGTGCCTACCTACATGCTAGTCGAGGATTCAATGCATACACCCTAGACTCTTGTAAGTGTGACACCATAGGGCAACAACTCTTTGGATGTTCATATTGATAGATGTCATAATCAATTTCATCATTAGAGTTAGTTCCCACAACTTCCTCTACTGCTGCAACTTTGCCCTTACCTCTTTGGTAGGCACATGCATCTTCTTTTCACATTCTATAGTTATGATCACTATTTTGCTCTTTGGATTCTTCAACAATCTTCATAGCAATTTAAAATTTTTCATCCAAAGAGTCCCATAATTTATCAACCTTTGCCGAAATGTCAAAAACAAATTATTGGATGGGCGAAGTTTTCTTGTTCACCACTTCATCAAGAGGTGACTCCTCATCACAAAATTGGACCTTCCATTTTCTGAGGGAAGGGTTTCTATTATACTCTCTTGCACTTTCCCCTTTTCATAGCTCACCTTCTTCTTTCACTCCTACTCAATTAACCTTTGGATGTGATAAGCTCTTAGTTCAAACAATCTCCCTTTGGCATACACCCCAAGAGTTCTTTTAGTTTCTACTCTGAGTCCATCTATGATGTGGTGAAGTTGTTTCCTCTGAGAATAACCATGGCCATGGCATTGATGTAAGAGTGAATAGTATCAGCCCATTGGAACATCCAAAGGTTCATGTGTTCCCTGTTTCTAGCCTTGGATTTGCCTTCTCAGATTAGACACTCGGAAGTACATCTAGTATTTGTCATTAAACAGCTCTAACATTATACTCCATCGATAAATGTATTTTAGCTCCAAGAACTAGTACCAGCTTTCAGCTTCCTTAATGAGTGTCTTGGGGAAAAGCTTGAGTTTCTGCCATTCATTTTCTATGTTCTGTAAGGCATAGGCATCATGGAAAGCTTGTAGATGTGTCTGTGGATTAGATTTGTATTCCCCATCAAATCTTGGGATTTTGTTCATGTATAAGCGCTTAATCTAAGTATCTTTCATATGCCTGGTTGGAATTCTAACTACCTTTGCAATTTTGAGCATGCTTTGAGTCACCAACATAGGTTCATCATCATCACTGCATCAATGATGTTGATGATGGTTTCAGCAACCCCTTCAGTCTTGGCGGCCTTCATGATCATTGTTGTCTCGTTGGTCACCTTCATCACAATTATTTTGATGGCAACTTCTATGAGAACCATTAGATGAAGAGGAATGTTTGGAATCGAATGAAGAGGATGAAGAGGAAGGTGGACCACCATTGCCACCACAATATCCACCACCACTTTTTCTCTTATTACAATCACCATCCTTACATCCCTTGCTATTGTTGTGTTTGCTAGAGTCCCTACCTTGACTATTACTTTTTCCTAAACCTAGTTTATGAATAGTGGATCATAGGTTTAGTTTTGCACACTTGTCATCAATAACAGGGAGTGGAGAATCTTCATGTTGAGAACCTTCAAAGGGAGGATCCTCATTGTCATCTTGATCTAGTAGGAACAAGGGATTAGTGAAATGTTTCCCCTTCATAGCTTCATGGAGCTTCTCCTGACGTCGATCTCACTTACATTGTGTTTCAGTGAGTCAGTAGTTCCAAGTGTTATAACCATTCACAACATATTCTTCGTGAAGATCTGCAATGCCCAACTTCTTAAGGGTTTGAAACAACATCTTGGGCACAGATCGATCAGGGGGCAAGACAATGTTGCCCTCCATATCACGCCATTGCAATTGTTCATCCTTATGTAGGATGAAGGTGAATTCTAATACATAGTCATCTAAATAAGTATATACCACTTTGCACTCCTGTGGGACCGACAGTTTGACATCTTCATGCTTGTGAGAAGAAGAAGACATTTTGCAAGCAAAATAAAATTATTAGTGTGCCTTTATAAGTTTATGTATAGCAGGAATGATATTGACCTTGAGGTTTGTACAATGATATTAATAATACTCACTAATCCTACATAGTGCACATTTCAACAAACAAAGTCCTTGACAACGACACCAATGATGAGCTGCAAGGTACCCCTATGCCCAACCATACAAATCACAAAGCGTTCATGTGTGATCCTATCAAATTCCATGGACTTTATCATTTTCGGTGCACTAGTCGTCTAGGAAGTAAATCTTGATTTAAGGTCAATCGTTGTCTTCCCAACTACACTTGTGATGTATGTTGGTATGGTTAAGTGTAATTGAGGCATTTGATTTTTATCATTTTGTATTTTTATGGTTTGATGTTCGAACGGAGATAAAAGTGATTGGATCAACTAATTTAAACTAACTAATTAACTAGCATTTAACTAGTCCTAACATAAGCATTCGATCCCACTTTCCGTACGCATCTTGAACCCACGTATCCACTACTGGGCAACCAAGCAATAATGCTACTGGGATTACCAAGCAGATACATGTTACGCTCGAAGTGGTCATACTTATGTGTTTAATCTACCTTGCTTAATCGCTTCATTAACTTAATTACTGGAAATATTTAATAAATAATTAAAAACATTAAATAAATACTCAAAAATATTAAATGCATGAATAAAATATTTAATCTATCCAAAGTGATGCAAGGTTTATCAAAAAGCTCGTCTTTATTGCCACACACACTATTATGCTTAAGTATAAAAATGCTCAAATAAAGATTCGTACACTCAATGACTCCTACTGTGGGCACTTAGGAGAAAAATTTAACTTTCAAATGGAAAAACTACAAGAGCTTCACTACAACTAAAATCTCTATTACCATAAATATGGCTGGTACGTGCATATTTATAGCTGAAAATAGATACTACATTGACAAGGCCCCATCAACGCATGATATGATGCGTCAACTAGGCATCGTCGATGAGGCCCAGTTGATGAGGCCTTGTCGACAGAGCCAACTAAACTGCGACTCATCAAAAAGCATTTCAGTTTTAGTACTCATGAGGTAGTTCATTAGACTAAGAGGTAAGGTAAGCTAATTTACATTCACAAAATTAATCTTACTAAGGCTTATGATAAACTTGGTAGATACACTCTAAACTATACCCTAGAAAAATTAGGTTTTAAAGATTAGGTTTGTAGGTTAATTTCTTTTTCTTTGTAGGAAATGTGTTTCTAAGTGCAACTAGATAGTTTTTTACTGTATTTCTTTACTTTCACTCATGATATGTAATAGGGGAATCCTTTATCCCCTTACCTCTTTACCCTTTTGGCTAATAGTTTGTCACAATGCTTGGAGAAGTTTTTGGTTGTTGATTGTTTTCCATGTGTTGAACAAACTTAAATGTATGTTAATAACACATTAATTTCTTTTGTAGACAACAATTAGAGAAGCTCACATAGTTTGGGTGACACTTGAATTTTTTTGGTGAATGTATTGGCATAGAAGTGAATTGAAAAAAAATTAGTGCTACTAGAGGTTAACTATCTCGCACAAAGATTCTAGCATATGGCTAATATTCATTAATGTAAAATAGGCTCTCTTTTTTTTTTCTACTTGGGTTATCCTCTTTTCACTAGAGTATAAATAAGTGTTCAGTGTGAAGAGAGATTTTCTTATTTATATTTAAAAAACTTATTTTGGCCAAATTGGTTTTGTTTAGCATTTCTATCTACATTATGTTGGTGATTGGTCCTCTAGTACAGGTCTTTAGTTGCATTGGTCAAATTGCATTCTATTTCTTTAAAGAGATTATGAAGAATGTAGTTCTTATCATTTTCTTAAATGGAACAAAGTTATGTGCTTGAAGAAAGCAAAAGACCATGGTTTACATTCCTTGCAAGTCCAATCAAACATTTTGATGAATAAAATAGCTTTGAAGGTTTCATTTAGCATCGATAAAAGCTAGACTCATTATATTTGATGCAAATATAGTGCAATATTAGATGAAGCTATCCAAGCATTAAGAGTTTGAATATCCACCCAAAGCATTGGACTTTCTTTAATTTTGAGGTGTTGAGTATTTGGTATTAGGTTTGCAACTATTTTTTTTATCCCAACTAGATAAGGATCTAATGTTAATCTTTCTTAGTATTTTCCTAAGGCTACCATTTTTCTAATATAGTTTGGAAGACATTTTGTTTAACACTTATGAATTAAGAATAAATGGATAATCCCATTTAGACCTCCTAAAGGGGATACGTTTCAAGATCCACAAGCTATGTTGTTATGTCTCTAACAATGGGATCCTACTTTTCAATCTAGGTAGGGTTCCCTTTGCTTTTTGTTAAGGACCACTCCCAACAAGCTTCTAGATTCTCTTAGAAACCAACAATGATGGAATCAAAAGAGAACCTAAGAAAAGAAACTTCTTTATTCAATCCCAAAATCAAAGCACAATGGTAGAAGAACACATAACAAAGATCTATAATAAAACCCAAGATAATCTTGTCTTACTTTCACAATCCTCAATAATAATGCTCAAGGTATGTAATCACAATTGGCCCAACAATTGAAACATCCTTTCACTTACTAGTGTTTCTAATTTAATGACAAGGTAGGGCAAGCACTTTAGGGAACTATCTAACCCTTTTATAGCCTCAATTGAGTTTTTGTCTCCCCCTCAAAATTTGTGCCTTTTAAAATTATAATTTTTTATTAGACTGCAAGTGCTTGTAGGTCGTAGTGCCTCATAACAACCAAATTATGATAGGATTGTGTCTCACATTTCTTCATACTAGTAAAATCCCATATATTCTAGTCATTGTTTCTTGTAGCCTTACAACCTCCTAGTGACCAAATGCAACTTGTATCTTGAGATTGCAATCTCCAACATCCACAATGACTTCACACTTGGCTAAAGATGACATGAACATTCACAATTTCTCTTAGGCCACAAAGTATGATAGACTATAACTCTTTTTTGCATCCAACAAACCAACAACCATATCATCAAACTTTAGTACATTAGATCCTAAGGCAGCAGCGATAGTAGAAATCACAATCTCCCAACTATCAAGTAATGAGGAAAGTAGTAGCAATGATCAAACTTTTTTATCCAAGGTCACTTTCAACGATTTCAACTGAGAAAAATAAGTATTAAATTTTGAGAGATGCTAAGCAAAAGAAGAATTTTCCTTCATCTTCAACCAAAATAATTATCTTATTACAAAAACTTTATTCACTCAAGAGGGTTGCTCATACAAAGATAAAAACTTCTACCATAACTCTTCAATAGTTTCTAGATCTATGACATTCTAGAGAACATCATTAGATAAATAAGACCTAATAAGAGACAAAGCTTTGCTGCCAAGCTTATTCTAATCCCCATCACTCATGCCTAAATACTTTTTTGTAATCCTATCTATAATCGAAGCCTCACATTCCTTGTGGTAGAAAATGTATACCATCAGTACTTTCTAGATCTACTAATTAGCACTTGTCTCCACTTTCTTCATTTCGTCCAAAGCACACAAACTTAGAACAAGGACTATGCCCAAAAAAAAGTCCAAAAGTGCCAAAAAAAAAAACTTAATACTCTAATACCAATTGTTGTGCCAAATATGGAAGCGAGAAATAGAATAATGCTAAGAACACAAAACTAAAAATAACAAAGAAACAACCACAAAATTTACATGGTAAAATCCTTAGATATGAAGAAAACATCCATGGGAATGCAGGCCATGTATTAATCTCCAAATAAAAATAGCAATGCTTCAATCTTCAAAAAAGAACCTTCTCTCTACTTGATTGAGCGACAATAAAAAGCAACAATAATTACCAAAAGAAGCCAAAGGACCCAAGGCCCTTTATATAAGAATGAACCAGTCCTAAAATAATAAACAAATTGCAACACGTTAAGGAGTAAAATTTTTTTAACAATGACTATTATGAACCATTATAACAAAGTACTACAAGCAACATTAGCATGGCTTTAAAAAAAAAAATTTTAAAAAAAAAACAAGCCAGAATTCCTGCCTATTGTAAAATATTCTTTTGTAAATGTCAGAAAAAAGATTGGTTGGTGAGCTCTAAGGTTCATAGAGGATCAGTTCCTATCTTAATGAGAACAGAGAAACCAGCGCCATGTTTACCCACACACACATTTTGGTAATAAAAATGGATATATTGTTATGATGTCGGCCTGGCGTTTGAGGAACGAGAAAACCCATCAACCACCCATAGCCTGATTCAGTTTGAGACGTGAAGCGAGGTTTTGATTAGGTTGTTCTAGACGAACAATATAATTTAATCTTCTCGCCTATATATCCAACCTGGTTACAAGGATAATCTTTCAGAGAAGCAGTACTCAGAATATTTTAAAAGCTTACAGGTGGGAAAATGATGACGGCTGAACGCATGATAATACTTCAACCAACGAAAGACCTTTGCTTTGTTCACGAGCTTCCCAAGTGAAAAAGCTTGTCGGCCACGGCACGTGTTTTCAAGTCTCAACCATGTTACTATGCCAGATTGCCAACCAAATATCTACAGCTGCTCTCTGTATTTATAAGCACCCGTTTATGCTACATTATATTCATCATCTCTCAATTTCTCACAGAAGTTTCCACAGTGTAGGTCTAGTTGCAATGGTGAAAATCTGTTTCATAGTTTATGTTTTATGGGTTGTTTTGATGTTACCTGCAATCTTCGCTGTGGATTCCACTAGACAGGTTATCATGCAGCAGTCTGATATTCTTGTGGATAAAAATTTCCCTCTTAGAGTTATATCAAATTTACATGATTTTTAGATACTTTTGAATTTAATTTGTTGCAAGTCATGTTTCAGGCTTATGTTGTGTACATGGGATCTGTTTCTTCCGCCGGTTATTCAAAAAAGTTTCTCCGAAATTCTCATCTCAACATGTTGGCATCTGTGGTTGGCAGGTGACGATCAAATATCTAACCTCGCTTTTTTTGTTGCAATCAGTGAACTTTTGACTAATTAATCGGTGTTGCATGCAGTTTTAAATTGGCCAGAGAGTCTCTAATTTACTCTTACACACACTCCATCAATGGATTCTCAGCCGTGATTTCTCAGCCGCAAGCAGACGCCATAGCCTGTAAATTAAGATATTCTCTTATCTTACTGGTATCTACTTGGTGACATTCAATTCTTGTGCAGCAAATTGTTGATATACAGTAAACTTTCAAATTTTTCAGCAATGGCAGGAGTTGTTTNAAGCAAATTGTTGATATACAGTAAACTTTCAAATTTTTCAGCAATGGCAGGAGTTGTTTCGGTGTTTCCAAGCAGAATTCGCCAATTACATACAACAAGATCTTGGGATTTCCTGGCTTCACAACGTTTATCTTATCAGAATTCGATTCCGGCGACCAATCCAGGAGGCAATGATGATGCGAGCGATCTGATTATAGGACTGGTGGATACAGGCGTCTGGCCGGAGGCGGACAGTTTCAGAGATGATGGTATGGGTCCAATTCCTTCTCGATGGAAAGGAAAATGCGACAACTCCGACCATTTCAACTGCAACAAGTAGGCCCACATGCACCCATCGCAAAATCCATTATCCTATCTATTCAATAATTTGATTTAAGTGGCTCTTGTACTTGTAACTTCAAAATCTAGCTAAACNGGCTTCACAACGTTTATCTTATCAGAATTCGATTCCGGCGACCAATCCAGGAGGCAATGATGATNTGCTTCACAACGTTTATCTTATCAGAATTCGATTCCGGCGACCAATCCAGGAGGCAATGATGATGCGAGCGATCTGATTATAGGACTGGTGGATACAGGCGTCTGGCCGGAGGCGGACAGTTTCAGAGATGATGGTATGGGTCCAATTCCTTCTCGATGGAAAGGAAAATGCGACAACTCCGACCATTTCAACTGCAACAAGTAGGCCCACATGCACCCATCGCAAAATCCATTATCCTATCTATTCAATAATTTGATTTAAGTGGCTCTTGTACTTGTAACTTCAAAATCTAGCTAAACTGTTCTTATACAACAAATTACAGAAAGCTGATAGGCGCGCGTTCTTACGAGGATGGATTCCTTTCTTCACTGAGAAATTCAAACAAATACTCCATCTACAATGGCACTGATGTAAGGAATTCAAACTCTGATTTTTTTAGTTATGTGCACTATCATCGTACTGAATGTATCAAAGTTTCAAAATTTTTTTTTATGGAAATCATCATCGTGGTAGCCTTGCACCAGCAAAATGGGGTCACGTTCAGTTATTATTTGCGACCTTTTAATATCATCTTCAATGGATTTTTCTGTGTTTCTTTGTTATCTTTATTTTCTTTGCATATCTTCAAATTATCTAAGAACCTATTCCTGTAATTTACTTATTTGAAACAAAAGCGACATTCAATCTTCTTTAAAAATTTGTATTATCCAATTTATATTCTCTAGCGACATTCAAAATCCATAACCATTGTACCATTTATTATACATGCTTCTTTTATACCAACCCATATTCTAAAATCCATAACCATTGTACCATTTATTATACATGCTTCTTTTATANTTCAAACAAATACTCCATCTACAATGGCACTGATGTAAATAATTCAAACTCTGATTTTCTTAGATATGTGCACTATCATCGTACTGAATGTATCAAAGTTTCAAAATTCTTTTTATGGAAATCATCATCGTGGTAGCCTTGCACCAGCAAAATGGGTCACGTTCAGTTATTATTTGCGACCTTTTAATATCATCTTCAATGGATTTTTCTGTGTTTCTTTGTTATCTTTATTTTCTTTGCATATCTTCAAATTATCTAAGAACCTATTCCTGTAATTTACTTATTTGAAACAAAAGCGACATTCAATCTTCTTTAAAAATTTGTATTATCCAATTTATATTCTCTAGCGACATTCAATCTTCTTTAAAAATTTGTATTATCCAATTTATATTCTCTAGCGACATTCAAAATCCATAACCATTGTACCATTTATTATACATGCTTCTTTTATACCAACCCATATTCTAAAATCCATAACCATTGTACCATTTATTATACATGCTTCTTTTATACCAACCCATATTCTATATACCAACCCATATTCTACCCCATATAGAATAGGTCTAGTCTCTTGCCTAGAACACTGACCAGTGTCTTTCCATTTTGAGCATACTGCCTCAATCACATTTCTTATATCTTCTTTGTACATGCAAAAACTCTCTAACAAGCTACTCTCATGTATCTTGTCTAAAATATAAGTCAGTTCCAGTCTTCCTTTCATGTTTGTATTATGTCCATTTAAGCATTGACATTTAAGCTACATTGATTTGTTGTTCATGCATTTTTTCCACCTATGCAAAATATTTTGTCCACCTATGCAATATTTTGCATAGTATAAGATGGCAAGCCTCACTGTAAACTTTTGTTTTAGTTTGATATTCTTTTATGGTAGAACTTCTAGGCTATATCCAACTTTACCATTATGCCTCAATCTTATTTCTTATATCTTTATCAATTTTACGGTCAAAGCAAAACAAAACATTGCTCCTCAGCAACAACAGTAACAAAATTTTTCTACCTTAAATTACCAGTGTCACTTCTATTTCATCACTGTGTATACGTTTCCTGAATTCATCACTGTGTATACGTTTCCTGAATTCAGCGTTACGGATTGAAATCTGCAAGAGACACAGAAGGGCATGGAACCCACACAGCATCGACAGCAGGCGGCAGAGCAGTGAAAAACGCGAGCTTCTACGGCCTGGCAAAGGGGACAGCAAGAGGAGGAGCTCCACTGGCAAGAATTGCTGTTTACAAGGCCTGCAGTGACTATGGCTGCTCAGACGCAGATATTCTGCAGTCCTTCGACGACGCCATCAAAGATGGAGTCGACATTCTCTCTATCTCTATCGGCTCCTCACCAGCGGAACAGCCATCTATTCTCACAGATGTCATATCTCTGGGCTCCTTCCATGCCGTTCAAAATGGAATTCTGGTCGTCTGCTCTGCCGGCAATGAAGGCCCTGATCCCTTCACTGTTGTGAACACTGCGCCCTGGATTTTCACCGTCGCCGCAAGCACCATCGATCGCACTTTCCAGCCCACGATCGTTCTCGGAAATGGCCAGTCTCTCAAGGTTTTGGATCGATTTCATGAAGAACTTAAAAAGATTAGTTCAATTCGATGCATGCATATCTTTTGGATTCGCGTAATTTCAGTTTCAGATATGTGTGGAATTTTGATTATTGCTGCCATGGAACAGGGAGTTGGAATGGATTACTGGCAGCTTAAGAAACAAGGTTTGTATGATCTTGTCTATGGTGGCGACATTGCAGCACGTGATTCCAAAGAATATGCACCGTAAGAAATTTTTTTGTTTTGAAGTTTGTTTTCTCAAAGATTTGTGAACTGTTTTTTTGATGTTAAAGAGGTTAAAAAAAACGCTGCTATTGTTTTAGCCTGTAAGTTTTTGCATTGAAGGGAATTGAAATCTTCAGATTTCTTGAGTACACATAGATTGAAAGGATTGTGTCTGCAATTCTGCATGTGTTTTGTTGTTGTTTGCTTGTTTTTCAGATACTGCAGCAGCGGTTCTTTGGATGTCGAGAAGGCTAAAGGCAAGATAATTCTGTGCTTCCTGAACGTCAATGATGAAGAGGGTGCAATTGAGAAAAGTGTGACAGTGGACCTTGCAGGCGGAGCCGGCATGATCTTAGCTGGTGAAAGCGACAAGTTTTTAGTCATAGCATTCGACATAGCTGCAACTCAAGTCTCCAATTCCACAGGCGGCAAAATCCTGGACTACATCAAATCTTCGAGGTAGCATATAACACCTAAACAAATTACACTGATCACATGCAATTTCCTAGCAAATTTCAAATTGAAGGACTTCAGCCATTCCTGTTTCTGCTACTAAAATTGCAGCAAAGCCAATGCCACTATCTTGCCGGCCAAAACGCTTGTGGGGATAAATCCAGCGCCTACAATGGCTCGTTTCTCGGCTAGAGGCCCCAGCCTGCTTACCCAAAACATTCTCAAGGTGATAACCATCCATGCATGCATAGATGTAGAAATACGTTCATTTTTTCTTCATGTTTTCTTCGTCATCTTAACGGTATTGGGTGCCTCGCATGCTTTTCTGATATTCGCCTGCATTAAAAGCTAAAGTTTGATATGTTTATTCGCCTGCATTAAAAGCTAAAGTTTGATATGTTTGTGGNCTTTTCTGATATTCGCCTGCATTAAAAGCTAAAGTTTGATATGCTTGTGGGTTTTTATGCGCATGAACCATGGCCTTTTCGGGTCTTCCTCACAACTACGATTCATTAACTTTTTGATTTTGCTCTTGTAATTATCGTTTTAAAATTCATAAATTCTACTTAAGTGAACTAAGTTTGCTAAGATAAGGCTAGGATGATAACCATGATAATATTGTCTTAATTGAGGAAAAATGGTATAAGTAATCAAGTTATTTAACAATAATTTGTATGCAATAGATTGTTAGTTTGAATCACACCTAAAGCATTGTTTAATATATATATTTGAATACGTTTTGGAACCTTTGATAAGTGGCCCAAGTCATTAGTTCATTGTTCTCTTAGGCAAGAGGTAGCCAATGGGGGGTATTCACTCCTCCAAAAAATGTCTTGGACTATATCAATAGTCATATTGTTTTAGGGATATTAGATTACAAGCGCTTTTTAACAATATTTATTGTTTTAGGTTGCAACACCTCTTTCTACATTTCTTCTAACATGTCACATTGGCCTTAAAATTCTCTTTGTAGTTCATTTAGTATATCATATTGGGTATACTTGGCTACTATGTCTTAGGATGTACTTATAGTGAAATTGCTTACCTAAAATAATTAAAACATAGGTGTACCCCAAGAGATATAGAAGTTTATAACTCAATGCTACACAGTAGAATTGAACCTGTGACATAGGGTTACTATGCCAAGACTTGTATCACTAGGTTAACACCTCATTGTGAAATTGTTTGAAATATCTTAGGATGTACTTATAATGCAATTGTTTGGGAGAACCCTTCATGTGGACCATATTTTAAAGTATCTATAGTAGAATTGTTTAGGGTTTGAGAACTCTTCTTTCTAAGTTAATGAAAACATTCTATGATTAATATATCTCAAATTGTATTTCTTAGATGTACTTATAGTCAAATTATTTCTTACTACATCCTAGCTAACAATATCGCTAGGATGATAATTGTAATTGTGCATGGCTAATTACTACTTGTAGAAACATTGGTACAGCCTGATATAAGTGCACCAGGAGTGGACATTCTAGCGGCATGGACCCAAGATAGCCCTTATAAGAGAACACCACCAGGACACAAACCTTCACCCTATGCCATTATCTCTGGCACATCCATGGCATGCCCACACGTGACTGGGGCTGCCACCTCCCTCAAATCAACTCATCCCACATGGCCAATCTCAGCACTCAAGTCTGCACTTATGACCACTGGTAAATTTTTTTTACTTGATTTTCAAAATTCCCTCAAATCAACTCATCCCACGTGGTCAATCTGAGCACTCAAGTCTGCACTTATGACCATTGGTAATTTTTTTTTTACTTTATTTTCAAAATTTTATTAATCTTTCAGAGGTTCAATACTTGTCTGTATTTATGGATGTAATGATGGTGAAATAGCCTTGTGATAAGACCCTTTTATTTAATGAGTCATATCTACCCTACAGGGATTGTGGTTTCTAAATGCATGGGTTTCTAAATGCATGGGTTGATTATAAGGATGAATTCTTAAGTAGGCATCCCAAAGTCTTTCCTTGTTATTTCTATTTACTCTTTGACATGTATTTTTTACCCCCGAATGCCTGGCCTTAAAAGGGGAAAAATTTAATAATTTGAGCAACATAGCACGTAATTTGATCCGCCAAAAATAAACGAAAATACACTTTTCAAACACAGCCAGGAAAGTGAGCGGCCGGACCACGTGGCTGGACACGGGAGCGGGTGAGCTGGACCCCAGCAGAGCCAAGAACCCGGGCCTAGTGCTCCTGATGGAGCCAGCTCAGCATTGCCTATTTCTGTGCTACTACGGCATTAGCCCCGAACAGGTTTCCGCGATATGCGGATCGCCGTTCACGTGTCCCGCGGGCTCCAACTCGACGGCCCTGATCTCGACCCTGAATTACCCTTCCGTTGCCGTGGAGCGCCTCAACGCCACGCGGACGCTGACGAGGACGCTGACCAACGTGGGGCCCGCGGAGTCGAAGTACGTGGCGAAGGTGGTGGCCCCCACCGGCGTGAGCGTGAAGGTGACGCCGGCGGTGCTACAGTTCACGGCGTCGCGCAAGAGCGTGAGAGTCGAGGTGGAGCTCAGCTTGGATGGGGCCCACAAGCAAAGTGGGGGCCATTACGTGTTCGGCAGTATCACGTTTTCCGATGGGGCCCATGCCGTGCTTATGCCCATCGCAATTTCCACCTGATCTCGCCGGTATCCCAAGTCCGAATCATAAATAGATATGGCATTTAATTATAGAACTCTTTATTTGGAGTCGAATCTCCTGTGAATCTATGACCGTGTGCTTACCACGCCACTTTTATTTGTAAACTGATTTAGTAAGTGAAGTTGGAATTGCAAATAAAGTTTGATTTTTTTTTTATTGGTACTCGCTTCTTCTTTGATAGCTTTGATATTTTCTGTTTTGTTGAATCTTGGGAAGATGCTAGTTCCATAGATTTTGTGATTCTTGGATTTATAAAATTTATTGCAAGAAATACAAAAGTAGGACAAAGAAGCAAACCTTTAGGGGATATTATAGTGTTAGCTAGAAAATCTTTTGAAAATTGTTTGCTTTTAAAAAGAATTGATGATCATAAACAACATGCTTGGCTAAAATTGTATGACGGAATGGTTGTGCTTTTCTTGTCATATGTTGTTTTGTTTCAAGAGATGCTACATTGTATGATTATATAGAACTGGCTACATTGTAGAGATATTGTAGAATTTGTAGCAAACGACTTTGTATTTAGTTGTGTGGAGATTTTAATATATGGATAGGTTAAGAGCAAACAACAATTATTCAATGGCAACATACTGTTAGCATTTTAGATATTATTGAAGATCACATTTGGACCTAGCATTTTACAAATGGTACTATTAATGAGATGGGCCAACAACTATTAGAATGGACAAAAATTTTTGATCTTCTAATTTGCAATGGACTTGCTAAATTTCCTCAATCTTCATCATTTACTTTCATAGGACCTTAAGGTTATTTTTGCATTGATTTGTTTTTATGTTCTTATGAAAATACTAATTTTATTAAGGAGTTGAAAGTTGGATAATATTTAGTTGAGTCTTTCCATCATCATGGTACATTTTTGTTACAAATTCAAATTGTTCCTCAAACAACAAAAAACAAGAATAGAAGAAAAAAATGTCAATATGCGCTCACCTCAATAGTCAAGGAAAAATATATAAATGAAACACATAACAAATGAGCTCTTAAAAGATGACGTAAGAAGCTTGAATAAATTTTTCTTATAATAGCTAAGCAAGTTGTGCATTCACAACAAGAAGGTGTTCAAAAGACTTGGTTTGATGAGGATTGCATGTAGGCTAGGCAAAATATAAAAAATGCACATAAGAGTCATAGACAAAGTTTAGTTAAGGCATATAAATGCTTGATTAGAACAAAGAGAAGGAAATTTACCAAGGAATAAGAGAAATATTTTGCTTACACAATAAAAAAAGAAACCTAGATAGTTTTGGCACAATTTTTATTATAAAGCCTCTTCATCATTTAATTTTTCTTTTCAAGATATTTGCTTATCTTACAATAAGCTATTTATAGGACAAGATGATAATTCTACTACTCTTGTACAACAATCACTTCTCTGATTTACTCTTGAGGAAGTCACAAAGGGTACTAAAAGGTTAGCATTTGGCAAAGTTGTAGATTTAGATGGTTTATAGGTAGAATTATTAAAGTAGGCATGATCTACTATTCATAGATAAATTTGGCACAAATTAAATTTAGCAATGGAGCAAGGATTAAATCAACATTAAAAAACTAGTGAAGTTGTATTGTCATATAAAAAGGGGGATAAAAATAATTTAAATAATTATCGAATGATTGCTATGAGTAATATTTTTGCTAAGTTACTAGGCCTTCTACTAGAAAAGAGAATCAATAATTGGGCTAAAGGTAATGAGGTTAGGGCAAGATGTTAAGCAGGTTTTAGACAAATTCACTCTACGATTGATCACTTTGTTACTCTTAGACACTGCATAAAGTTTGCAAAAATGCCTAATAAAAAATTTTTGTTTTATTAATTTTGCAAAAGCTTATGATTCAATGACCCATACAAAACTATGGTTGCACTTGCATAAAATTGGCCTCCAAATTTAATTGCAATAACTCAAATATTGTATGAGGAAGTGATTATTGAAATTACAAACCACAATTCAAAAAAAAATCAATTCTAGAGAAAAATTAGAGTTCAACAAGGTTGCCCACTTTCTTCAATTCTCTTTGGTATCAAAATAGTCATGCTATTAAAATTGGATCCCAAGCAGTGAATCTTTTTTATATGCAAATGATGTTGCCTTGATTTCCACTATTGCAAAAGGTATGCAAAATATGTTGCAAATTTTAGAAAATTATTATCATTAATTTAGTATTCAAGTGAATGTAGATAAAACCAAATTGATGATCTTAGGTACAAGAAATAATTATTATAACTTCCATTTTGGATGTACCAATGTGCAAATAGTAGATTTTTAAAAATATTTGGGTTTCATTTATATGACAATTACATGTGGAGGAAGTGCATCAAAGAAAAAATAGCATGAGGTTTCAAGGCTGATGAACCATGATTTTTCAGGCTCTGATATCAAACCCGCAATATCGGATCCACGATATCGGGTATGCGATATTGCGACCTAAATAACGATATCGGATACACGATATCATGATTCCTGTGTGGTTCTATAAATACACATTTGGGCACACAAGAAGATGGAGGTAGTGAGAGTCAGTAGACATAAGTGTAGAGTCATTTGTAGTTTAATTCTTTCCCTTCCCTAGTGCATGCCCACAGTGTGATGATTGTAATTGTGTGGCACCTTTATTCGAGTGTGACGTACTTGGACATGCACATGATCGACAATAACGATCAAGATTACTTCATCATTGCAACATCCACTTAACTCTTAATTACTTTAATTGTTATTTACTATTTTCTTTAATTAATATTTACTTTCTTGTCATTTACATTTCATGCTATTAACACAGAATGAGTACGACTTAATCACGAGCATTTAAGTGTGACTACTTGGTATCCCAATAGCGTACCTAGGACATGCACTTGGTAATCC
>MNCI01013273.1:511085-532933 GCA_015680685.1 Gnetum montanum
CCCAAGGGTCAATGCCCAATCTTGTCACATTTACATGAGCATTAGGAAAGAATGTTACATCCAGAGTTCATACAAAAATATTGTGTTCAATCACAGTGGCAAAAATCCCAATCGTGGGGGAGGCCACCCTTAAACTGGTCAAATCCTTCGTATCAACCGAACCCAAGCACTTATCAGGTTTAGCATCATGTTTCCCCAACTAGGTCAACATCCTTTATCTCACCACATTGTTATCATTCTCCTAAATACTATCAACCCATATCCTCTCCAAAAAAATCACCCCCTCATGTGTCTTACACTCCTAATCAATTTCAATATTCTCATCCTTCACCTCCTTCTACATCACCACCAATAGCACCAGAAGGGTTTGCACCACAGCATCAATCCATGAATGTTACTTGTGCTGCTATTGTCAACAGTAGTGGGAACCCTTCACAACATCGAAGGCATCCCTTCTTTAGACGTGACCATAGAAAGGGACAGCACAATTTTGAGACCACTGCATCATCTAACTCAGCACAAGTTCAACACTATGGTGCATCTTTCAAATTGAATCTAATGCCTCATGTTACCTTATCAGGGGCACCAATAAAAACTCCAACAACCATGCAGCCCAATGAATATAGCCACGTAGGGAGACATACCGATCCTTGCATACCATCTTATGATCACGGGTTCCATAGTGGGTCAACTTCTTATCAATTAATTGCATCTTATAACTTGCCCCACTATGTCAACTTTAATCAATTGTGTGAACCCTAGTTTGTGTACATTCCAACCACCACATCAAAAGACACCCAGTGGTTTGGATATGATCGGGTCCCAATATTTCCAATATGCAAGGATCCCAACCTTCCATTTATAAATCCTAGCCATGCTCAACTATTTAGTTATGGAGGGTATCCTCCATTCTAACAAGTAGGATTAATAAATATTTTTTCTTTTCTTTAATTTTACAATTTTTTCTTTTCCAGTTTTTCATCTTTCAATTTGTTGTTTTATCTTTTATTTATTGTTTCATCTGTTTATTTATTATTTTATATTTTTAATCTTTTTATCTTTTTATGAGTAATCTCATTTACAAATAAAGCACTCATGTGACTCGTTGGTTGAGGTATTGTTCTATGCTATCAGGTCTCAGGTGACTAATTACTTGAATAGCGAGCCCATCACATCCACCCACCCATTCTATTAATAAGAGGTCCTACTCTGGGTACAATGATATTCTTGACATCATTAAAACTTAAAGTAATTTTGTGCTCATTATTCCCAGAGCAAAGAAGGATGGACTAAGAGGGAATGACCAAGATGTGACATCAAGGGGACTTGTGGATTCTCTTTGGTGACATCTGTAGGAGTTATCATGTAGCTTGGTTATACTAAGATCCTTGTAGATCTAATGAAAAATGGAAGAGTAATAAAGGCACTCAATCAAAAAAAACCCAACGCTATTCTAGGGGGTTCCACTAGAAAGACATGCACCCATGCCTGAAGGTAGGCGGCTTCTCTAGATTAATCATTCAAAAAAAAAAGAGTGTGCCAAAGTGTCCACACAAAAAGAAAAAGAAAGATCAAGACAAAAGTTCCACAAAGAAATTCCGAATCACTCCTCCCTTGAATGAAATGCCAAGTGATCATATGCCTTGTTGTCATGGTACTCTTACGGATGTCCATCATGGGACAAAATAATGTGATATCACTAATCGGAGGTATGGACTTGGTCTTGATTTTGGAGCGACGGGCTAATGACACATTAATCATGCCCTACACTCAAGATTTATTGTGCCTTGGGTCAATCAACTCATGTCCCGATCTCTATAATCCCTTCTACAATTCGCCTCATCTTACTATTCATGAATCGGTGACTCGTGTCTTGTATCGCATAGAATTCATACCTTATTACGATGGTATCTACATGTGTGTGTTTTGTGGGATTGGTGTGGATTACATTTCATACTTCTAGTGCCTACAAACATCTTCAAGGTGGTTACATAAGGGCATCATAGGTAGGAACCTGCTCTAGGGAGGACCCACTTGCGTAACCTTTGTAATTTACACTCGTTGCACACCACCATCACATCATTTTATATCCTTTGAGTACTGCATTGCCAATGTTATTCTTTCCTTTATCATCCTTCTAAGTTCAAACATTCCTATGCACCATCACATGTCTTCCTCATTCTATTCATGAATCACATCTCCTTGCAATTATTAACAACAACCTTTTTCACAATGCAAGGGGGTGCGACATGCAAGATTCATTAGCCAACATATGCTGTGAATAGTTGTGCTATGAATATGTGGCTCGCATGTACACGTAGCTTGTAATAGAAACCTCTTTTTACTAGTGCAAGTAACTAAGATTTGCATGTTTGGTGAGGCAACAGTTGCTAAAAAATTTTGAGTTGCAAAACTGCGACTCGCATTCATTCGCAGAACATACCAAAAACTAATTTTATTAGTGCAGGGAGATGCAATCCGTAGGATTCATCTACGTAGACTTGATTTCAATAGTTAAGGGAATGTGACTCACACATGGTTTCATTACACTAGTTCATGCTTTTTTTATCCAGTACAAGGATATGCAATCCACAAGACGTATTGACTGGTATAGTGCACCTCGCAAGTGATTGCATCTTCAAACAAAACCAAGAATTTACCAGTGCATGAGGATGCAACCTACACGTCTCAATAGAAATCATTTACTGTGAGGGTATGCAATCCGCATGCCCTCACAGTATGTTTAAAATTTTATTTTTACTAAATGAAGAGATAAAATATTATCATCTTAAATTGGAAATTGTTTTCCCAACTGATGTGTCATCCTTGATATCGAATACACAATATTGGATCCCAAGAAGCGATGTTGGATATTTGATATCGTCTATTTTGTACTAGCCCATAAATACAACACTTGAACACATTATTAGGATATGGTTGGTTGATAGATTTTAGATAGTTTTTTTCTAGATTTTTTATTTCTAGTTCTATTGTTTCCTAGTGCATGCCTATAGTGTGATGTTAAGTGATTGTACAACATCCTTATTCAAGTGTGATGTACTTGGATGTGTTACATGACCAGAAATAAAGATCGAGATTACTTTCATCATTGCAGCATCCACTTAAATTTATTATTACTTTTAATTTCTTAAATGTTTACTATTTTCCTTAGTTAATGTGTCCATTTATTGCTCTTTATGATTCCTGTCATTAGGCGGAATGAGTACAATTAATCGTGAGCACTTAAGTGTAATTACTCGATAACCCAGGAGTGTATCGTTTGGTAAGCCCAGTGACATACACTTGGTAATTCCAACGGTAGTTACACGAAGTCCAAGGCATGAGCAGATGATTAGGAATTGATACCATCGCACACAGGCTAGTTTAGATTTTACTTTCCACTATTAATTAGCTTAATTAATTTATCTCTTTATTGTCATTAGTAGCAGCATAGGACTAGACAACATCAATCATATGCCTCACTTTGGACTACACCATACATGACAAAGCTATCACTAGTCCAAGTGGGAAGACAACAAACTGCAATCAAGACATAATGATCTAAATGCACAACTAGTCCCATCCATGGAATTCGACTGAATCGTGCGTGAATGCTTATGATTCGTATGGTTGGGAATAGGGGTACTGCACTGCTCATCACCAACTATAGAAATGAAGAATAAAGTAGATAATTTACTTAGTTACAATAAGGTTATTTCATTTTTTTTGGCATCTTTGGAATGATTCATTTTGCAAAAATGAATAATACGCAATGCAGAAATAGAAAAACTATTTAACTTTAATTACAAAGAACCATAATGTTCTATATAGAAACAAGGCACCAAATGACAAAAAAAAAACATTTCCAATAGTTAAGAAAGAGCTTATCTATTGTGACAATAATCATAATAATGTACATGGTAAACAAAAAAAGTAACAATCAAGAATGACTATTTAGCATCCTTTATGCAAGTATGCTCCTCCATTGCTTCTGTAGCTACTATCTTCATGAAATCTACCTTAGTAATGGTGTCATGAAATAGTTTAGTAGGGTTATCTCCTATTTGAGCCAAATCTAATGGGACTAACTCTGTTGCGTGCTCTAGTGTGGCCATGGATATCAACTTTGGATCAAAAATGTCATCCATCAACTCCCCTAAATCATTTTCCCTGTGCACTGCCCTCAACTACTGAAATGTATAATTTGCTACAGTTTCATAGTTGATGATGAGGTTGGTCTATCTCCTCTCCACATGACCAAAATGTTGATGCATCTAAGACTCAAATGCATCAATCCTCGTAAGAAGACCATCTATGCATGTGTTCATCTTGGCCTCCATTGCCTTCAAGTATTGAAAAATAGCAACCCCATCTCCAAACTGCTACTACTATAGTGGTTGAACACAGATAGCATGGGGTTGATCACCCTAACCATAGAACTCATCCCATCCAGCCTTGCCACCATCCCCTACCACATGAGGATTAATCATTAAAATGAGTCTTAGGGATCCATTGAGTATAGAATGCACAATCCAAATGAGGCAATTGGTCCTCATTGAACATCTACACCTCCTTCGCATCATGTTCAAGTGTTGGAATTTGCCAATGCCTAAAAAGAGTTGATGTGACCGATGGGAATTGAGTTATCGCTGCATCCCTAGTGAGGGCTTGCATCCTCCTAATCAGAATGTGGGGGTATTTGAGGGAACATTCTTCATCCAAATCAAGTAGGATCATTAATGAAAAGGACATGACATGTGTGTGATGAGTCACAACAAGGAGGTTGGTGTGACTAGCCCTCACAAAAACTCTTCATTCAGGGAAGAAGTTCTTGTAAGGTCAACTAGTCTCATCTAACTCCACCTTAGAAAACATAGCAAGCAACTATGTTTTTTTTTCTAAAGTTACGGCTATGAAAAACTCCCTGTGTGCATCAATGGCCATGTGAAGTATGTTTGCTAGAATCCTCTTTAGTAGTGAATACCTAGAATCACTAATGCATATGACCACAGATGATGATGCACCTCGCAAATACAAGATGTAGAAGCAATGTGCCTCCTTGTCACAATATTCAAGCCCACCAATCATGATGAACCCAAGTTGATGCTTAATGAGCTTGGCATGCATCTTTGGCCACACCAGCTGTAGTAATGAACTAAATTCCTTAAGACTTCATATTGAGGTTGTTTTGAACTGTGTCTCCTAGTGTTGATGTTCCTCTCATGCATGTCACTCTTAGGCTCGACGAATGTCATCTTGCTCTCTTCAAGCAGCTTATGCGATGGGTTGGGAGTGAACTTGCTATTGCTCTTGGGTATCCCTCCTTCCCTCTTGTCCTTGCAGAGTAGTAAACTTTCTTTAATTGGCTAGTTGTGTACTACCTCTCTGTGAAGACAAAATGCAAAGCATAGAAAAATATATAATTAAAGATCATCTTAAAAACTAGTATATATCTAAGCTATTAGGATAGCCATTACCATATTTCTTCAATATACTTAGTAGCACTTACCATCTTAAAGTACTTTTAGTTAATGAATTAATAGTCTTGGAACAATGTCAGCTAGAAAAACCCAAGCTTGCATTAAATGACAAGGTAATTATTTCCTATGTATTTTGGTTTTGAAAAAAATTGGAAACTATAGCCATGAGAAAGTTTCCTGAGTCTTTAGATCAGCCGTTAAAAATTGCATCTAATTATTATACTCTTGATGAGATGCTTAAGCATGAGAATTGCATCTGATGCACTTAAAGCATCAGTTGCATCAGTTATATGCCACATTATGCATTACTATATTGTTTTAAGTTGACCATTAAATTATTAAGGATGTTAAAATTGATGAAGTAATCCTCATGGGACATAGATCTAGTAATGTATATATTATTGATAATTGTGATTTGAGTAGATATAAGTTGAAGTATTTAATTAGCAAAGTAAAAGACAACTGGTTGTGACATAGAAGAAGAGGCCACTTAAAATTTGAAAGCCTAAGCTTTCAAAAAATAGATCATCGAAGGTTGTCCAATATTCAATTCAATAAGGATAGGGTATATGAAAAATGCTAAAAATATAAGCAAAATTCCATATCCATTAAGAGAAAAATTGATATTACTACCAAACATTCTATTCAATTATTACTTCTTGATTTAGTAGGATATGCTAGGACATGTAACATAGGAGGCAAAAGGTATTTCTCTATTATTGTTAATGATTAGTCAAGGTTCATTTGGGAAATCCTACAAGCCCACAAGGATGAAACCTTTTGTTAATTTAAGAAACTTTATTGAAAGGTTCAAATAGAAAGGGGCACTGTATCAAGAAGATTAGAAGTAATCATGAAGGCAAATTTAACATTCTCAGTTTTGTTAAGTGCTATGATAATGAAGGGATTAAGCATTAATTCTTAGTTCTTGAACATAAGTAATTGAAAGAAAATTGTTCACATCTAAAATCAAACACCATTTCATGCTTGTTTTTCCTTCAGTATTTTTAATCAATTATCTAAGCATATGAAAGTTTTCTCATAATGACTAAACTACTCATTCATGATGACATACCCTCATGCTATTTTAAATACTCATGACCATTTTCATAAAGAGAGAAATAAGCCTTCTATTGATATCAT
The DNA here is from genome assembly GCA_015680685.1 of Gnetum montanum. Classification (NCBI taxonomy): domain Eukaryota; kingdom Viridiplantae; phylum Streptophyta; class Gnetopsida; order Gnetales; family Gnetaceae; genus Gnetum; species Gnetum montanum. The sequence goes on from MNCI01013273.1 coordinate 517,709, forward strand.
ATCAAGAGAAAGAGAAATCTAATGTGGAAGTTGAAATGCTAAGATGGGGTTCATCAAAGTATGGAAGCAAATGCAAGTTAAGGATTGGTTGGATGTTGTTTTACTAGGATTAGCCTTGTGCAAAATGTTAACTCATGAAACAAGCTAAATGTAACTTCTAGGATCAAAAAACAAGTTCCTATAATTCTTTGAGGAAATAAAATCTATGAAAATGAAGAGGAGTCGATTTACTAGGAATATCTCCAAGTGTGTATGGGAGTTTTTCTTTTCTTTTCTTTTTCTTTTTTGTGGATGATTTGATGGATCCTCGATCATCTAGGGTTAAGAAGAATTGGGGATTAGATACAATAATAATAAATTAACTACACAATGGTTGATTAGAGATTACTAGTGATTCTCTGCCTAAACACTTTAAGAAAAATAAATGTACCTAAGACTATGTGGGCATGTTGTATGCCAGAGGGTACATGAACTTATATTTCAGTTCAATTAGCTACTACTGGGTTTACTACAGCTTCTACTAACTCCATTAAAAGCATAAGGTCCTTCTAACTCCGTCAAAATATTTATAATGTTACAATATAATCAATGATGTAGCCATAGTTAAATTGACATTGTGAATTCTACCCTACAACCATGGTTTACTGAAAAAAATTGGAATTGAAACAAATCTGAACAACAATTTAAATTCAAATTTGAAATGCCAAGAGGCGTGCACATGCAAAACCAAGCAAAGAAGTTGGGTACATAGTTTTACACCCTCTTTTAAAAATTTTCATGACATCAAGTCGCTAAAAACCCTAAGACACTAAATTCAAAACAATAATTCAAGAAATGAGCTAACATGAACTTACCCTATTTGTCATTGATGTGTGCACTCTAGAATCCTACTATAAGTAATCAATGATGACAATGATGACATCCCCCCTGATGCACTCTACTCCTCTGTGGTTAGTTGCGAGTGATGTTTAAATGGTTGAAATGTGATTTTGTCGTGACAACCCTTTTTTTATTTTTTTTCATATTTTGTGCAATGTGAGGAGGTGCAATTTGCATAAGCATTGCAATTTAAAATTGTTAGATGCATCTCACAAGAAACATTATGAACAACAGTTCAATCATATAGTGCAACTTGCTTGCATCTTGCAGTTTACGACACCACAGTGCATCTCGCAAGAAATGCTGTGAATTATAGTTTAATAGTAGAGTGTGGTTCATAGTTGTTCACACTGTGAATAACAACTTCTTGGTTTTTGTGAGCAAATAGTACATGCGATCCACATGTGTTAGTAGTATCTAAATGCAAGTGTCATGCAAATATCAATTGAAAATAATGGGAATGGATGCTTTCTGCATCCATCTCAAAGTCTAAATTGCTTTAATGCAACTCGTAGAAATTACTGTGAATCATAGTTACAGGATAGATTGTGACTAGCATGGGATCGCACTGTGAAAATAATGTTTCTATTTTTGTTATTGAATTAATGCATGTTGCATGTAATCGCAAAAACTAGGTGCAAGTATGATGCAAGAAGCATGAACCAAACATGCAACCGCTTGCCACCTGCATGCAATTCGTAGTTGGAATATGATGCAAAACGCATGATGTTGCAATTATAGAATCTGCCCAATTGCTAGTTATAGAACATCCCAGCTACTACATCAAGCTAAAGGCCTGAATTACCATTTCACAATAAAGTTAAATAGGACCAAATATGGTATATTGGGAGAGGAATAGATTGAAACTTTTTTTAATCTTTGTATCTATTATAATAAGTGGTCAAGTTCATACATCCAAAGAACACAATAAGGCTATAATAAGAGATAACATGATTAGGGATAAAATTTGTAGCATTCAAGAGAAAATTTATGTGCTCTACACAATCCTAAAGGTAGCCAAAACCATAAATGTTTATTCGTCATGCAAACCAGGCATTCCAGTATTGTAGATTTGAATGTAAGGGATATGAATTCTGGTTCTAACCTTGGTAGTCTTCATCACATTCTATAAATTAAAAATAAGAATTGTTACATCATTACACTTAACAATAGTAAGTTGGATATTCAAATTTAGGTCATTGGATCTAGAATGTGTCTCTACCTTCTGAAAATAGTTTTCTATGACATTTTGGAGTGGATAACATTTGTTGTTGATTTTTTTAGGGCTATCCCAACTTGACAATCTTTTGTTACTTTCCAGACTATTTTCATTCACTAAGAACAAAAACTTAGACTAAATCTCCTCTACATATTTTTCAAGTTCTAGAACACTCTATCTATGGGCATATTCTTAACAAAATGTTAATGTCTTTTTTAGTTTTTCTATTTTCTTTGTCCAACTTAAATCTGCATTATTCTCAAATGCTTCAAATTTCTCATTTGATTTTTGAACGTCATTTTTGTTGTGCTCATGGGAAGATACTATACTGCTATGTACCACATTGCTATTTGATTTCTTGGTGGTTGATCTGAATGTCTCAATTGTCATCCCTAACTATGATGTCTCTTCACAGCTTGGAAATTCATGAGGCATAAATGAATTTAGCTTGATAGGGGTTCTTGAATCAAAATACTCATCTTTGCAGAAAAAATTATATGCATTGTTATGTTCCTTGACTAATATCAAAACTTTCATTGAATTCTTGCAAAAATAACTAAGGTTGGATCATCTACACTGATAGAAAATACTAAAGGAGAACACCTTGAACACCTTGTACCAAGTATCCCATTTCAAAGAATTTTGACTATGCACAAGATATTCATCTTCTTTATTTAGTACCTATATGCAATTATCATCACAGATATTAATTTCCATTTTGCATGACTTCTTATTGATTTTTCTATCCTTTTTATTTATTAGATATCATGTAGCTTTAAGTCCTTCATTGTTCTAGTAATATAGTTGTATCTTTGTCAAAATCCATATAAGCCAATCAATGCAATGGTATTTCCTATTTCTAATATCTCTCAAGAATTTTCCCTTTAAAAATAGCATTATTTGTGTTGTGTTGGGCACGAGGAATATCATGACAGGCTTTTGCCCACATCCTTAAGAAATGAACCTTCGAGCGCTTAGCAAAGAAAAGAAAAGAAAAAGGAACATACACTCTAAATATATTAAACTGCAATCTTTATATACATACAAAATTTATCTCTATTCATCCACTAGCTCTTTAGGTAACTGATGAAGTGAATGTTCTATTGATGCTCATTGATAGACTGGTTAATTTCCACAACTACATCCATAGGAGTTTTTCATTCATTCATAATAAAGTTTAGATGTGTTGCCATAACCTTTCTCATTGTAGAATTTCTAACCTTTGTTGCCAAGTTGTTCCTCCATGCCCTCCATACATGCCAAATGCATAGAAAAATATGACAACCAAATACAAACCTAAATATTTCACATTCAAGTCTGATATTTCCATGTTTTGAGATAAGCTTTAAAATACCAAAATAAATTTTAGAGTTATAAATTTTACCTTACAACATTCATTTCAGCTTTTGAATCATCTAGCATGAATTCATTTACTGTCCATCATGGCTCTCAGGACCTACATTTTCTCATCAATTCAGATAGCCAAGTTGTGACATCCATCTTCTGTAAGCTAAAGGAGATCATCCATGCTACAGGTAGTCTATTGTAGTATGAATCAAAATCCATGACTGTGTGAAGATGGATTTTTTTATATAAATACCATTTATATTAGAAAAATGAGCTGATTGTAACACAAAATATTCTTGATACATGGTTTCTTAAAAATACCCCAAATATTTACTTACTTCATATTTATTAGTGTTGAAGGTTGAATCCATGGCAAGTATGCTATTTTGAGATGGACCAATCATCTTTTTCAGCATCCATGGTGATTGCAACCCGATGATTATTCAAATAGACTTTTTGATGTTCTCCTCTTAATAGTAAAAGAAGAAATTAGTGGTGCTTTGATACCATAACCATGTGCTAATTTTATCATGCTCACTTTTTGTGTATTTCGGTGTAACATGTTTGCAAATATTGTAAATGTTCTTTTTTAGAAGGAACATGTCCCTCTTCTAAGATACCTTGAATTCTTGTCTTTCATTGAATAGATCCTTAATATCTCTCATAAATCATATCTCCTAGAAATCCTTCATTTCATAATGACACTATCTTTTTATGTATCTCAAGAAAAATATGTATTCAGTGAGCATCTCTTCTATCTGACATGGGACCAAGCAAGCTGTGATAATAAGCTCTCGATGTGTCAACATGATTCATTTCTTTATATATAATGCATGCAACATGTGTAGTGTCACGCATAATGAAAACTATGAAATTACATTGGCATCTAGTCTTTCTGCAAGTTCTGTTTTATTTTTATCCTTCCCTAGGTGCCACCCATATTCCACATTCTACAAACACTGTAAATGATAAACACAACTTTCACATTAAAATCAAACTCCATACATACCTTTGAAATCACCATGAACCTTGTTTCTACTAGTTCTTTTCAATTGGCTGTAATGTTGTAATCTGAAACCTTAGTTATTAGTTTTTGTTCATTTGTGCAATGTATACTGGTTTTTACATGGGTGCGATATGTTGCATACTACACCCTCTCATAGCTCAAATTCATAAACTGCAACATGTATCCACTACGCATGAACTTCTAAAAGTGTTTCGACAACTGAAAGCTTGCATTTTGCTTGGCATCGATGCTTCTAGTTGATTGGAACATTTCCAGCAAAATTTTACTATGCATTGCGATGAACTACGAGTAGCAGTCTATGTGTAGCACCCTCTAGAAAGGCTTCTGCTTCTAGTGATCTACACTTTAGTGGAAATTGTAGCTTCTGATCATGGGAGGCTTTTTTGGAGAGCTTTTTTCAAAGGTTGCGAAGGGGTGCATTTTGCATGGTCTACGCAATACCTTCTAGAAGCATTTTGGCAACCGTAGCTCCCATTTCACTTGGAATAATTGCTTTAGTTGATGGGAAGGCATCCAGTAGTATTTTTCAATGGATTGCAACTGACTACTAATAGTAGTCTATCTATAGCTACTTTCGAAAAGTGTTCTGCTTGCAGTTATATGCACTTTAGTGGAAATCAGAGCTTCCAATCGTTTAAGGCTCTTCTAAAGAGTGTTTTACTATATCTTGTGAGCCGGTGTGTTTAGCACTATGCATGCAATACCTTTAAAAAACATTCCAGCAATTAGAAGCATCCATTTCCCTTGAAATCACTACTTCTAATTGATGGGAAGGCTTCCAACAGTATACTTTAATGGACTATGATCGATTGATAGTAACAATCTGTCTGCAACCACTTCCAGAAAGGGTTATGCTTTTGGTGATCTGCACTTTAGTGGAAATAGAAGCTTTTGGTCATTTGAGGCCTTTTCAAAGAGTGTTTAACAGTGTCCTACAAGTGGGTGCATCTAGCATTGCTCACGTAGTACCTTTCAAAAGCATTCTAGCAACTAGAAGCTCCCATTTTCCTTGGAATCGCTACTTCCAGTTGATGGGAAGACTTTCAATAGTATTTTTCAATGGATTGTGACTAACTACTAGTAGCAGTCTATCCATAGCCACTTCTGAAACGGGTTATGCATCTGGTGATCTATAATTTTGTGGAAATCAAAGCTTCTGGTCATTTGAGGCTCTTCCAAAGACTATTTTACACTATCTTATGTGCAGATGCATCTAGCACTGCCCACACAGTACCTTATAGAAGTTCCCATTTCCCTTGGAAACGCTGCTTCCGATTGATGGGAAGGCTTCAAGTAGTATTTTTCAATGAACTGTGACTAACTACTAGTAGTAGTATGTCTACAGCCACTTTCAAAAAGTGTTCTGATTCCAGTGATCTGCACTTTAATGGAAATCAGAGCTTCTAGTTATTTGAGGCTATTCTTAAGAGTGTTTTACACTATCCTACGAGTAGGTGCATCTAGCACTACTCATGCAATACATTTTGGAAGAATTTTAGCAACTAGAAGCTCCCATTTCCCTTGGAATCACTACTTCTAATTGATGGAAAGGTTTCCAATAGTATTTTCCAATGAACTGGAACTGATTGCTAGTAGCAGTTTGTCTAAAACAACTTCCGGAAAGGGTTCTACTTCCAGTGATTTGCACTTTATTGGAAATCAGAGCTTTCAATCATTTAAGGCTCTTTCAAAATATGTTTTACACTATCCTACGAGTGGTTTTATCTAGCACTGCCTATGCAATACCTTTTAAAAGAATTTTAGTAAACGAAAGCTCCCATTTTCCTTGGAATCATTGCTTATAGTTGATGGAAAGGCTTCTAGCAACATTTTTTAATGGACTGCAACTAACTACTAGTAATAGTCTATCCATAGCCACTTCAGAAAGTGTTCTACTTCTAGTGATATGCACTTTAGTGGAAATTAGAGTGGTCATTTGAGGCTATTCTGAAGAGTGTTTTACAATGTTCTGTGAGTGGGTGCATCTAACACTACTCACATAATACCTTCCAAAAGAATTCCAACAAATAAAAGCTCTCATTGCCCTTGGAATCATTGCTTTTGGTTGATGGGAAGCCTTACAATAGTATTTTTCAAAGTACTACAATTGACTGCCAGTAGTAGTCTATCTATAACTGCTTCCAAAAAGGGTTCTACTTCTAGTGAGCTATACTTTGGTGGAAATTAGAGCTTTTTATCATTTAAGGCTCTTACAAAGAGTGTTTTACACTATTCTGCAAACAAGTGCATTTAGCATCACCCACATAGTACCTTCTAGAAGCATTCTGGCAACTGAAAGTTTCCATTTTCCTTGTAATCATTGCTTTCAATTGATGGGAAGGCTTGTAGCAGTATATTTCAATGGATTGCAACTGACTGCTAGTAGCAATCTATCTATAGCCACTTCTGGAAAAGGTTCTACTTTTTGTGATCTACATTATAGTGGAAATTAGAGCTTTCGATCATTTGAGGCTCTTTCGAAGAGTGTTTTCCACTATCCTGCATGCGGGTGTGTTTAGCACTGCTTAGGTAGTACCTTCCAAAAGCATTCTAGCAACTAGAAGTTTCCATTTCCCTTGAAATCGTTGCTTCTGGTTGATGGGAAGGCTTCTAGTAGTATTTTTCAATGGACTATAACTGACTGCTAGTAGCAATCTATCTGTAGCTACTTCTAGAAAGGGTTCTACTTTTAGTGATTTGAACTATAGTGAAAATCGAGGCTTCTGATCATTTGAGGCTCTTTCAAAGGGTGTTTTACACTATCCTATGAGTGGGTTCATCAAGCACGTTTGGTTCTTGCATGTGCTATCATGAATTGTAGTTAGGTTTGTTCTCGCAATTTGGGTTATGAATAAATGTAGATCGCATTTCTCCATGTCCATACATAGATGGTTGAATGAACATCATGCATCCCAATCATGATTTTATTCATGCCAATCAAAATTTCATCATTGCATACATGGGCCACCAACCATATCATAGATTTCTTTACACCCTAAAGAGAACAGACATAACCATGTCCAAGATGTCATTTACAATGCAACCATGGCATGGCCTAGTTCATTCTAAAATATAGTGGTAAAGTCCTATTCAAGGTTGGAAATTGACACTTGTAGTATTTGTAGATTATTGTCATAAAAAAAGTTCAAATATTTTAAATACTTGTGTCCTTAAATGGTATTTCTTAAAATATTCTTATTATTTATAAGGTGTAATGCAATTAGTTTTATTATTGTTGCTCTTATAGTTAATTATGTGTTTTGGAATTTAATATGTTATTGTTTGTTCAAACTACAAAATGAGAAATTTGGCACCTTTACTTTCTTAAATAATTAATTACAATTTTTTGGAATTTTCTTTTAGTCTTAAAGCCTTTTCTTTATTTTCTCAATTTTAAAATTAGTTTTAATCTTGTTGCTTCAATTTAATCATATACATTGAAATCCAATATATTGTTTTTCATTTAAAATTATAGAATTGAGAAAAAATATAATTTTCTTTAATTTAGCATGTTTTTACCTCTACTTGTTCAACCTTAGCTTTATTACTTATTTTAACATATTTCATTTAATTTAAGAGATAATCTTTAACTATATACTGATTTCCTTTTGACAAACACCCTTGGCCGTCAATTTCCAACCCTGGTCCCAAAATAGCAAAGTTGGTGGTAGAGTTGACAAAGAAAGATGTACCATTTTAGTGGATAGAATAATGTGAGAAGGCATTTGAGACACTAAAAAAAGTTAATTGAAACACCAAGCCTTCAAGCTTCAGATTGGTCCAAGCCCTTCCACATAATGATAGATGTTTCCAATTATGCACTAGGTGTAGTTCTGATGCAGCTTGATGATCAAAAAAGACCATACTATATACACTGTGTGATGAGCAATGAGTAACCCTTACACCTAACCATATGAATCACAAGCTTTCACACATGATTTAGTCAAATATCATGGATGGGACTAGATGTGGCATCCATATTGTTAAGCATTGATTGTAGGATGTTATTTTCCCACTTGGACTAGTGATAGCTTTGTCACGCATGGTATAGACTAAAGTGAGACACATGATAATTGATGTTGTTAGGCTCATTTTACTCCTAGTGATAAACATAATTGAGAATGAAATTCAATCCTAAGTTTGAGTAATGATGGTAATGTAAATCTACTCTAGCTTAGAGAAATGAATATCCATTCCTAGCTTGCTGTACACACCTTGGGCTCATGTAACCATTATTGAAATTACCAAGTGAGTTCACTACTAAGCGAATCAACTAAAACCACTACTAGGTTACCAAATGATTACACTTTAACACTTGAAACTAGTCATACTAATTTTGCTTTACTAATGAACAAGTAAAATAAGGTGCTTGAAAATGTAAATGATTAACTATGGTAAAAACTATGCTAAGTAAAATAGTAAAACTAAGTGGCTATTGCAATGATGAAAGCAATCTCAATCCTTATTTCTAGATATGAACTGTGCCCAAGTATACTTCACTTAAATAAAGATTCTAAACAAGTGCTCTACACCACATTGCAGGCATTCACTCTATTACTAAAACTACGAAAACAAACTGCAAAAGTCTACCTAAGGTTGGAATGGAAAGTTATTTGGATCATGTGCCCAAGTGTTGTATTTATATGGCTACACACATCTCAAGACATTGTATCAATGATGATGTATCAAGAGTGTTGACATTGTATCAACAACAACATAAACATGTTGTATGAGGGTATGCTACAACATTTATGCAATGTCACATTTGCAACATCGTAGATGCGATCTATTAGCCATTTCATGCTTTATCATACCTACACAACTAACAGGAAACTTGTCTTTGAGTTAAAAAAAAAAAAAAAAGAGGATAGAGTCCCTTCCAAAATTGGGAGGTAGATTTGACTTGACATGACCACCTAACTATATACATGACTTAAAATGTCACAGTGGTGTTTTTACAAAATTGACACAAATTCATGACAAAATAAAACAAAACAAAAATTGAAGTAGCATGACATAGTTCATGTTTTAAGTGGTGGAGGCTCTTCCATTGACTTCTTCCCTTCATTATTAGGCTTCTAAAATTGATATCTATTCAGAAGCACCTAAAGGTTTTCCTCTATCTTGGCTACAAACTACTGTATCTTCTCTTCAAATTCTTTGGCCTTCTTCCTTAATTTTTGATACACAAGTATGTGACATGCTAGGTTTTTTGTCATATCCTTCCGCCCATGGTAGCTAGCCTTAATGAATTATAGCTCTAAGTTTGCCACATGTAATTTTGGCAATGTGTCCTTGGTATTGACAACTACTTTTCGTACATTACATATATGGCTGCTACTTACTGTTCTAACTCATTTCTGGCCTACCTACTGTGTATGTTATACTTGGGGATTTTTTTCCCCTACTTAGTTTCTCCCATAGCCTCTTGGTCTTCTACTACTAGGTTGGGAAGGTCATTTGATAGTTGGTTTCTTTGGAGCCATTTACAATCAATCAAGAGTTTAAGATTACCAAAGTGTTTATGTTGGTGCTTAATAGTTCATAATCCTTCTCTTACTCTTGGTTAGATCACATTCTTAATTTATTATGATTGCATAGTTAGAAAAAATTTCAAAATGAACCCCTTAACTATTATGACCTTTCATAGTTATCATTTTCTTGCTCATTGTGCTTTGAAATAGTTAGTATGGTTAACTGGAATAATTAGTTATTTCTTATACTTACCCTTTATGCTATCTTATGGATGTTAGAAATGTTTGGCTCAAATTTCTAGTTATATCACACAATTCATCCCCTCCAACCTCCTTCCCACCAGCCGCCACCCACCCCCCCAACAACTACTAAGGTGAGCGCNACAATCTAGTGTGCAAGAGCTCTAAGAAAAAAACTGCAAACACTTCTCTTACTACAAAATGAATATGTGAAAAACTTCACTAACTCCTATGCATATGTATCTATATTTATACGTCCAACATTGTAGGTGCCTACGACATCATAACTATGATGTCATCGTTAAAAATTTCAAATTTTTCATGGAAAAATGAGTTAGTTAGAATGTTTGGAAGATGTAAAGCTTTTCTAAAGGGCCATAGGCCATCAATGATGCATAGTTTTCAAAGATTTAGCTATCAAAGTTCATGAAGAAAGAATCTCAGACAACGAAAGTTTGTTGTATGAATAAGAGATGGATAATGAGTTTTTGATGCATGAACAGAGTGTTTGATGATATGGGAATTATTTATTGAGTCTTGATTATTCTAAAAGGCACAAGATGATGTGGAATTTCTTGCCAAGTATGAAAAATAAGAGTTATACAAGTGGATCCTCCCCAAAGAAGGCTCCAACCCTTAATGCCCTTATATAATCACACCTAAAAGTATCATTAGGCACTCAAGGAGTTGAATGTAAGACATACCTATTTAGCAAAACACGCATTTTTGGATCACCAAATTAGAAAAATAATACTATATTACACAAAACCACAAGTTATGATTAAATATACAATGAAGTGAGATGAACTGGAGAAGGAATTGCTAAACTTGGAATGTGAGGTGTCTTACCATAGGCATAATGAATCCTTATGTGTTATTAATGGTTAAAGTAATCATTAGCCCTTCTTTCCAAGATTCAAACTAACTCCAAACCACTTTCCAATGACATCACATTGTTTCATCTCTAAGAGTTACAATCGTAAGACTACCACTATTGCAAGGAGTATTACCACTTAGCGTATTGCCCAACGAAGGAGTTTATTCATTGCACTTTTTATTATTATTTTTTGAGATTTTTGAGAAGTCACCTACCTTTAGGCATGGGTAACATGTCTCTCCAGTGGAACCCAAAAAAATTTATTTTATGTATGGATTTTATTTTGTAACTATTTCAACCTTACCAAAGGACTGCCTTCAAGCATAGGTAACATGTCTTTCTAGTGACATGGTGATGAGTCATCATTCTGTCAACCCCAATATTGGATACCTGATATCAAGGCTTTGATGTTAGATACGTGATATCGAGTCCCAAGAAACGATTTCAAATATCTGATATCGTCTCTTCCATGCTAGCCTATAAATACAACACTAGGATGCACAGTTGGGATATAGTTTTTAGTTCTTAATTTTTGATAGTCTATCTTAGATTTGTAAATTCAAGTTCTATTATTCCCAATGCATGCCTATAGTGTGATTTTTGTAATCATACAACACCTTTGTTTGAGTGTGACATACTTGGATACGTTACATCACTAGAAATAAAGATCAAGATTACTTCCATCATTGCGACATTCACTTAGATTTATTATTAATTTAATTATTTAATTATTTCCTATTTTTCTTAGTTAAATATTTCCATTTATTACTATTTACTATTCTTATCATTAAGCAGAATGAGTATGACTTCATCATGAGCACTTAAGTGTAAGTACTCAGTAATCCAACAGTGTATTGTTTGGCACACCTAGTGATATATGCTTGGCAATCTCAGCAATAGTTATATGAAGTCCAAGACATGTACGGACAATTGGGGATGGGTACTCATCACACATAGGCTAGTTTAGATCCTTCTTTTCCATTATTTATTAGCTTAGTTAATTCATCTCTTTATCTTCATTAGGAGTAGCATAGAATTAGACTACATCATATGCCTCACATTGGACTAAATCATATGTGACAAAGTTACCACTAGTCCAAGTGGGAAGACACCAAACTACAATCAAAACATAACAATTTAGATGCCACAACTAGTTCCATCCATGGAATTTGATCGGATTGTGCATGAATTCTTATGATTTTTATGGTTGGGTGTAGGGGTACCTTGCCGCTCATCATTAGTGCTATTGTGAAGGATGTTGCTAGTTATCTTGATTAGTTACATCATACACGATTGCTATAAAGGTATTAATGATATATCCTTTAGAAAATATTAAATCACACACACCATAAGCCAATAAAAATGTCTCTTTCACAAGGAAGCGATAATGCACTCTATAACGAAAACATTCATTGAAGAACTAATGAGATATATGGTGAATAAAATTGAAGTGACCAATCTTATGTAGGGTTTTCTTATGTTTATGATCACCTTGACGACACTCAAAGACTATATTCAGCTAAGGTAGATAACCTTGGAGGAGATGAAGTAAGTCCTGGACCAAAGGAGGCCTCAAGACCTAAGACCTCCTCGAAATTTAGAAAGGCTAAATCAAGGGACCCTTGGGAACACCATAGAAGCCATGTTAATCCTTCTAGTTCTACATCGACCTCTTCCCTTTCAACATCTAGTTTTGACAAAGATGAATGTAAGTGTGAAGATAAAGCTCCACTAAAGGGTCAGAATAGAAACAAAAATCAAACTCATAGGAACACTCATGGTCATCAACATGAACATAGATAAAATCATCATAATCAACTGAATAGAAATTTTTATCACAACCTGTCTGATGATGATGAACCCTTTTTGGCCACTCAAAGCCTAATGTAGATCACAAAGGTAGTTAAGATATCTCATAGGCATCGCAAAGAGAGGTGCCTACCTAGGCTTGATATGAATAATATTCCTAAATTTGCAAGAGGCTATGAGTCAAATCCACAACATCATTTACAAGCCTTCCATGATGCTTGTGCTTTCTACAACATTGAAAGTGGATGGCAAAATCTTAAGCTCTTTCCTAGGATACTAATTAATAGAGCCAAAGTGTGGTATAGATCGTTAAAACCAAATTCAATCCGATGATGGTCCACAATGCTAGAACTCTTCAACGAGAAATACCAAACCTATGCAAGGGTGTCCAAGCTAAGGATACAAATCCAAGGATGGAAGTAAGAACAACATGAACCCTTAAACATGGCCTTAGATAGATATTATTCCTACTGAATAGATGCCCAGGCCATGGTTTCTCTGAGAAAAGGTAACTTTTCTACATCATATATGGGCTTCATAATGAAATGAGGGAGACCCTTGGGATGCATGCCCTAGGTCAATTATATGAGCTACAAGTCCATCAAATCCAAGAGCTAATCGAGCATGTGGCAAAAGAAAAAGTAAGATATGAAAATGGGAGAATGTCATGAAATATTAGTGGGACCCAACTCCTCAATAGATGGAGGTCCATATCTATGGTAAGGAGAAAGAAACTGCTATCAATAAGGTGATTTCACAACAAATCTTGCTGATACAAAAGTTTATTAATGAACTTGAAGTGAAGTTTAATAGGATGTCCAAATGAAGATATGAAAATGTTACAACTCTTGTTGAGACAGTAAAGGAGCGGATCATGCAAAACAAGCTAGGCAATCACAATAAACAAAGGATATATAACCAACAAACAACTAGGAAAACTTTTTGGTAAACAAGAAAAATGGCTAATGAAAGTGAGGCTCTAGACTCAACCACAAATGAAGATAATGGATGTGACATTTGCATATATGACCATCAGAAGGGTCATTTCCCAGTCTTGTTGCATCTACATGGGTATTGGGTAGGTGCCTTAAATTCAAAGTTTGTACGGAAGCACATGCCTAGGAGATTTGCTCTTCCACAAGGTAATTATAGACAATCCCACAACCAACTATACCATCCTAGGGGGACTTATTACTAGCCTCAACACTATCATCAACCACAATGGCGACAACCATAGTCATGGGGGAGGCCACCACCAAATTAGCCTTATCTTTCCTATCTGCCGAACCGCATGGATATTATGTTCAACACCCTATTTCTCCTATTAGTTCTACATCCTCTACTTCAAATTGCCACTACCACAAATTGCCTACTTCAACAAATGAATGCCACTTCTGCTACAAATGCACATAGACATACTGACATCGATAGATCTCAACTACCATGTTACAAATGTCCCTTCTTTAAGAAAGGCCATAGGTCGAAGAAAAAGCCTCATGGATCTACCACATCATCCAAACTAGCACAATGCCAATATGGTGGAACATCTCCCTTTTCACCACCACCATCCTTTGATCCTACACAAGGACCACCATCCATCATTACTCCAATTCCAAACCAAGCAATGAATCTACAATGTGGGTAGACCAATAAATCCATGCATACCATATCATGATCAAGGATGCAATAGTGGGCTAGACACATGTAATATTAACACACCTCATACCTTGACCCACCATAAATTTACCAATCAAGTGTGTGACCAATGATTTATCCACGTAGCCATTGCAACACCAACAAACACCTAATGGTTTGGGCATGAATGGTTACCAATGTTTTATACATGCATGGATCCTATCTATCCACTTATTAATCCTTGTCATCGCCAAATGTTTAGTCATGGGGGGTCATCCCCCATTCTAATCTTTAGGATTCATAAGTGTTTTTCATCTTTTTGTTTTACAATTTTTTGTCATTTTCTTATTTCTTGATGCAATTTTTCTTATTCTTTTCAACTTTTTCTATTTTTTGTTTTCATATTCTTTGTTATTATTCTTGCTTGTGAATAAAACTATGATATTGCCTATTGAGGTGAGGTTTTCTCTATGTTGTCAAATCATAATTAGTGTATGCTCTCACCCTCGACCAAATTTGTTGTTTTTGATATATAATGCAAATTCGGCCAAGAGTGAGAGCATACACTAATTGATGGAGATTTGTTTTTCAGAAAACCCATCCTTAGGAAAAATAAGGTACAAAACTCTTATTCTTCATCCAGAAGGCATGAAAATTTGGGTTTTTAAATCTTGTTCTTCATCCAGAAGTCGTGAAATTTTTTACTCAAAGAACTTTT
>MNCI01013273.1:537274-559489 GCA_015680685.1 Gnetum montanum
AACCGCACGCCGCAACAGCACACACACATACTCACATTAACTACTGAGTTATTTGGAGGTATCTGGGCCTTGGTGTTGCCAGAGACCAGCGGGCACCTAAATCCTGTTCGAGGACACTCGTTGGCGGTCGCGTCCCAAACGGTCGCCAACAGCTAGACCTTATGCGCATGGACATCGTGCAAGTTGATCTCATGACCTCCACGGCATGGGTGGAGGGCGACGCCAGGATGGGCTAGTTGTACAGCGCCATCGCAGGAGCCTCCCAGATGCACACTTTTCTGGTCGACACCTGCCCTACCGTGGGCGTCAACGGTCATATTTCCGGCCGAGGCTTCAGCTTCTTAGCACGCGCACATGGCCTAGCTGTTGACAATGTCTTGGATGCAGTTCTAGTGAACGCGTCAAGCACAATGCTTCGAAGCTAGCACATGGGCGAGGATGTGTTCTAGGTGCTCTATGGAGGTAGTTGGGGGTCGTGGCCAAATGGAAGCTCCGCCTTTGGCCGCGGATGCAGTCACGACCACAGCCACAGTCAAGGCCGCAGCTCTAGTAGATCTACTGGTCGTCGTCACAGTAGAGGCCATGGTTCTAACAAATCTATGGGTTTCAACTATAGATCTAGAATTTTAGGCCCTGGTGGCCCTTCGTGTTCTGGATCTGGGCGATCCACCCACCTCCCGTCCTTTACGCAGCGCATGCGTCCCCCTCGACCTCCGCCTCCTGTTTCATGCCCCAATTCACTCTCTGATCCTATTCTGGGTTCCGATCTGCACATCATTTCTATCTTCAACCACAATGCTGGATCTTCTTCTATGCAGAACTTGAGCCCTCCTCCTCCTCCTACTCCGTGCACTATTTTCAACATGATCTGTATTTCTATTTTGCAACAAATGTAACCTTTCATAACATGACGTAACCTTTCATAACATGATGTAACTTTTCATAACACATCAGCGTTAGTCAGCGTTATGGACAAAGTTGGCATTACCGAAATATGACTAGTAATGGGGAAAGTCAATGTTAGTCAATGTTATGAACAAAGTTAGTATTACCAAAATATGACTGGTAATGGCGTCTCGGCCAAATTACAAACCCTCAATGAGCCATCTATAGAAAATTGTTGAAGCCGTTAGTTGGGGAAGTAGAGATGAGTCTAATCTTTTTAGAGTAATCAATGCTGCCATACAACCCACCATTTCAACTGACTTCACAAGTAGGTAGATCTCACTGCAATCAGGAGAAGAATCCCAATGGTCTAGGAAAATCTCTAGAAACATTGCATCCTTCCAAGTAACACTCAAGACAAGAGAAGGTGCCACAGTTGTGGTAATGCAATATCAGGATGCAGTAGGCACAATAGAAGTAATCATTGATCACATTAAAGAATCATTCAATGTGCTTGTTGTGCCCTCAATAGATCTAACAGGGGCTAAAGTTGCTCAAATGCTTACTAGGACTTTGATGACTTTTGTAGCACATGAGAACGTATTAAATCGACTGCTACAGATAGGGTAAGTGATGACTACTTTGTTTAACATCCCCAATGATGTCACTACCGCACAATTAGACCTCATAGCCACTAAAGGAAAATTGGTCATGGTTGAAGTTAGGGTAGAACACGTGAAAGCATAGGTGCAACATTTGCAACAAGAGATATTTGTCTTGAGAGCCGAAAGATGGGATCCTATCCAATTTATTACACTTGATCAAGCAATTTAGAACAAATCAGCTAGCCAAGCTAATTGGGGAAAATGAATTTGTAGCATAAGAGAAAGAAAAGGTAGTTTGGGATGCCTCTGCAGCTAAAGAACAAACCTACGTCCATAGAGAGGCATTGACCACCACACAAGAAGAGCACAAGCAACTTGCCACCAAAAATTCAAGGTTTACTGCAATTAAAAATCCAAAGAATATTTTAGAGGAAAGTATCCACTAGTTGTGAAAACAATTGGTGAGGGTTAACCAATACATCAATAAATTGGCCAAGGAAAATAGAACCCTTTTCATGGAGGAGGTCTGTGCCATTTGATAGAAGTCAAGAATCAAAATTAGTGCGTGGAAAAATGAGGCCATGAAACATGAAAAGCTAAAGGAACACTTACAAGACAAAGTAGGCATGTATAAGCAAATAAATGAAAAGGAAATCCAAACGACTAAAGTCAGTATTGGAGCCATGTCAGCATGAAATCTTGACTAGCAACCCATCTTAGATAGCTATAGTTTCGTCCATCAGGTGGAAGTCGAAAATAAAGACCTACAAATTAAGTATTTGAAAGAGTACATGGCATTTGCTAACCTCAAATATGCCAACCTTTCCATGTTAATAGTAGGCCAGCCTAGAAGTGAGCTAGAGAAGTAGGTAGCAACCACCTACGCATTGTATGAAAAAGAGTTTGTAGATACAAAGGATGCTTTGCAAAAGCTCCATATGGAAAACTTGAAATTGAAGGTGGTTAAGGTCAACTACCATGCACAGAGGGATGTCACCTTGGACCTAGTTAGGAGATTAACAGATTATCAAGAATTGAGAGAAAAAGCTAGGACCTTTGAGGAAGAATGCCAACAGTTTGCAACCTGGTATGTGAAGGCCAATAAGATGTTCCCATAGCTACCATGCCCTTGGGATGTACTGGTGCCACCACACATCGATTTAGTAGGCTAGATGGTACATGACCTAAGGTTGGAAGAAGAAAAGTTGCAAGCATTACTTGATCGCTATAAATTTCACAAGCCTAGTGACAAAGGGAAGAACTTGATGGAAGAGCCATTGTCTCTAGGAACCACATCAGCTTCCCAGAGTTGTGCCTTGTGATTTTGTGTCCATTTTTTGTAAACACCACTACAGGATGTATAAGTGCATTTGTTTATTTGTTTGTTTGTCTAAGGCAGTCAATAATTCCATACCTTTCTACCAATTTTTGTAAAGAACTTATTCCTCATTTTTTTAACTCAAGGATGAGTTTTCATTCAGTCGTGGGGGTATGTTGAGTCATCATTGTGCTAGCCCCGATATCAGATACCCAATATTGAGGCTCTGATATTAGATACGTGATATCAAGTCCCAAGAAACGATGTCAAATATCTAATATTGTCTCTTTTGTGTTAGTCTATAAATATAACACTTTGATGAATAGTTGGGATATCATTTTTAGTTCTTAATTTTTTATAGTCTTTTTTAGATTTTTGAATTCAAGTTTTGTTATTCCTAGTGCATGCCCACAGTGTTATGTTTGTAATCATATGGCACCTTTGTTCAGGTGTGGTGTACTTGGACATGTTACATGACTAGAAATAAAGATTGAGATTACTTTCATCATTATCACATTCACTTAGATTTATTATTGCTTTAATTATTTAATTATTTAATTATTCCCTATTTTCCTTAGTTAAATGTTTCCATTAATTACTATTTACTATTCTTGTAATTAAGTAGAATGAGTATGACTTCATCACGAGCTCTTAAGTGTAAGTACTTGGTAATTTAGCAGTGTATCATTTGGCACACCTAGTGACGTATGCTTGGCAATCCCAGTAGTAGTTATATGAAGTCCAAGGCATGTATAGGCAATTGGGGATAGGTATACATCGTATATATGCTAGTTTAGATCTTCTTTTCCATTATTCATTAGCTTAGTTAATTCATCTCTTTATCATCATTAGGAGCAGCATAGAATTAGACAACATCATATGCCTCACTTGGGACTAAACCATACATGACAAAGCTACCACTAGTCCAAGTGGAAAGATAACAAACTACAATCAAAGCATAATGAACTAGATGCCACAACTAGTTCCATCCATGGAATTGGATCGGATCATGCATGAACACTTGTGATTCGTATGGTTGGGCGTAGGGGCACCTCGCCACTCATCACATGGTAAGGCAGCACTTATTATACTCTTACTCCCATTTTTTGTTAGATCTAAAAATCCTCTTAATGTCACATCCTTTGCATTCCCATTTGGTTTTTCACCCTTTTTTCCAAGCATAATGATCATAGATTTATTCTTAGTTTTATTATGACAAGAGTATCATTATGGCCATCGTAAGAATCTCTTATTATTGGAATTGATGGATGGATGTTGTAGTTTCACTGTATATATTATCAATCCCTTATGATTAATAATATGGAGAAATCTTCATCTTATTGGAACTACATCTTTCCTTGATGTGTTTTATTGAAAATTGACAAACATATGTACAAGTAAAAGGAGAAAAAAACATGAAAAATTAGAAAAGATATCAAGAAATAAAAAGGTAAAAAGAATGAAAAATATTAAGGAATACCAAAAATTCAAGAAATGAAAAAGTATAAAAGAATGAGAAGATATCAAAGAATGTGAAAAAGTATTAAGAAAAGAAAAAGGTATAATCAAAAAATATAAACCACAAAAAAAGTAGAAAACAAAAAAAGTTAAAAAAACACTTATTAATTCCTAAGTTAGAATAAGGCCTCTCCCCATGACTGAACTCATGTGTGAGTGTTCAGAAAATGCACCCTAGATCCCCGAGATCATACACTATGGGTTGCGCACTTACCATCCTTAGTGATTTAGTTTTTCTATTATTGTTCCAAGTAATCTTGATGATAATTGAATCTTGATCATCTAAGTCCTTATTTCCTTTATTTGTTGATGTATGATTATCATTTAATATTTTCATTTGTGAGCTCTCAGTTGGAGTTATTTTCTTAGAATAGGAGTTAATAAGTGGTTTAGATGTTTCCATGCATATTTTAGACACTTTTAGGTTCTTATTTTTTGGCCACTAGTTATCTTTTGATTTAGTGGTCCATGCTCATGTTTATTGACACAATTTTTTTTCACATCTATTTTGGGTTGTTTTAGGGATTATGTTAATATTTTAAACTTTCAGCCCATAACTACACCCTTTATCATTATTAGTGATGCATGGAATTACCTATCTCTCCAAAGTGATAGGTTCATATATTATGTTTTGCATTGGAGTGGTAATGGGTATTGGCCTTGTGTAGGATTGAAAGACATTAGTTTGGTGAGGAAGGATCTTGCACTTGGCTGGCCTTGTGCTAGTTTTGATGAGATGGTAGGTCTATGAGTTTTAGGCTCATGTGTAGAAACTATCTTAAAGAAAGCACGTTTTTGAGACTTTGGTTGAGATCTACTAGCATTATCATTTATGTGTATGTTCACATCACAAGTGGCATTCTTTCATTGATGTTGTAGTGCCAATCCTTCCTGTGTTTTTGGTAGTGACATATGGTAGAGGGAAGTATGAGAATATTGAGGATGTTGTAGAGGATAAGAGGTGCAAGATGATGATCCGACAGGAGATGCTATGGGTTAATGATAGTTGGGAGAGGGATAGTAGTGATTCAAGGTAGACGAAGTAGAATCATTTAGAGAAATAGGTTGTTGAACATAGTAGTCATACGAGTCTAGCTGGCAATAAGGGTATTGCTAGTTTGTTGATGGCATCCCCCATGAGTATGGGTTTTGCCACTACAATTAATAGTAGTGTTGAGGTTGATAAGAAATCCCAATGAAATAGTACGGTTGGTGATAGGATTTTCTATAATTACCTTGTGAGTAAGGTAATTTTCTAAGCATTTTCTTTTGTACAAACTTGGGATTCAAAGCAAAAGTCCTAAACTCATGTAGATGTAACATAACTGGGCAATAGCCCTTTAAATGGTCATATTACATCACATCCATCATCCTTATTGAGTCTATAGCCTCTTCTCATACAACAATTTTCCCTTTTTGCCAATAAGTGTTCCTATTTATTGCTTTGTTCATTTTCCTCTTCTTGTTTTGATCACTTGACCCTTTTTGTACTGCCCTCTCTTCTAAGGTTTTCACATAAGTTGTAAATATTCATTCATTAACTTCACATCTTATCTATCCTTGCTTCAATCTCAATGATAGACTTGCGCATTGGCAAGGTTTGTTGTGAAATCACCTCATCAAGATCTGCCTCTTTTTCCTCATCATAAATATGGTCCCTCTTCTCTTGAAGAGTTGGGTCCTAGTTATATTCCTCTACATTCTCTTGTTTACATAGCTCTCCTTCTTCTTTTACCACATGTTCAACTAGACTTTATATTTGATGGGCTTTTAATTCAGATAATCAACCTTCAGCATAAATCCTAAGGGTCTCCCTCATTTTATTATGAAGCCCATCTATGATGTGAAGAAGTCACTCTTTTTGAGAAAAACCATGGCTTGGACATCTATGTAGTAGAGAATAGTATCTATCTAAGGCCACATCCAAGGATTCATGTCGTTATTGCTTCCATCCTTGGATTTGTCTTCTCAGATTTGACACTCTCACATAGGTTTGGTATTTTTCATTTGATGATTGGCAAGTACCCCTATGCCCAACCATATGAATCAAAAGCATTCATGCACGATCTGGTTGAATTCCATGAATGGGACTAGTTATGGCATCTAGATTGTTAAGCATTGATTGTAGGACATTGTCTTCCCACTTAGACTAGTGGTAGCTTTGTCATGTATGGTTTAGTCCAAAGTGAGACATATGATAATTAATGTTGTTATAGCCTTAAACTAATCTTAACGATAATAGAGAAATTAAGTATTTAATCTAAGTAATAACAAGAAGGTAAATCTAAACTAGCCTAGAGCAATGAGTATCTGATCATAGCTTAACATACATGCCTTGGACTCATATAATCATTATTGGGTTACCAAGCATTATGCTTCTAGGTGAACCAAGTAATAACACTACTAGGATTACCAAATGATCACACTTAAACGCTTGAAACCAATCATACGCATTTTGCTTTACTAATGAACAAGAAAGTGAAATATTTGGAAACATAAATGATTAAACTAAGAAAATAGTGAAAACTATGCTAAGTAAAATAGTAAAACTAAGTGAATGCTGTAATGATGAAAACCAATCTTGATCTTTATTATTGAACATGAACTATGCCCAAGTACACTTCACTCGAATAAAGATTTTGTACAACTGCTCGACACCACATTACAGGCATTCATTCTATCGTTAAAACTATGAAACAAAACTACAAGAATCTACCTAAGGATGGAATGAAAGTTCTTTTGATCCATGCATCCAAGTGTTGTATTTATAGGTTGCATACATCCTATGATATTGGATCTATACTGATGTAGCTTATGCTATGATATTAAATATGCAACATTGTAGATACGATATCGTTAGTGGACAGAAATTAACTTTTTATCAAACAAATGCGATGTAGCATCAATGATATCGCATCAGTGATATCCCACCAATGATATCCCAGCCAACTAATGATTCATCACACCCCCATGATAGACTAAAAACTTATCCTTGAGTCAACAAAAGGAGGAACAAGTTCCTTACAAAATATTGAAAAGGTACGAGATTATTGACTAAATCTAACTACTAACTAAGTTTGAGTGTCTTAGTGGCATATACAAAAATGACATAATTACATGAAAAAACAAGAACAAAATTTAAGGTGGATCGATGTAATTCATACTTTTGGCAATGGTGGCTCTTCCATCAGCTTCTTCGCTTTGTTGTTAGGCTTCTAGAATTGATATTTTTTCACTAGTTCTTGAATTTTTTCCTCTTCTATCCTTGTATTATATTTTCCATCTACTCCCTCTATTGAGTATGGCACAAAGACTCCCTTAGTTTTAACTATTTCATTGGCCTATTTATTTCACTAGAATTGGTACATTTCTCTTAAGTATCATTCACCGCTATTGGTTAGTGTGGGCCATAATGGAGATGTTTGGAGTTGTGTCTTCACTGATTCTGAACAAAATTTCATAAAGGACTAAAATTTAGTTCTATGATGATCATGAACATGATCAATCATCTTGGATGGCTTGGAGGCAATCAGGTGATAGCGTGAGGCACTGTCCTTGTTTAGGTTCCTATGAAATTTTTGCCTCTCCTTGGGCTAAGTGCTTTGTAGTAGGAGTTTCTTGATGAATGTTATATGATTGAGCCTTCTTCTCTACATGTTCTGCTTGTAGGTTTTTTTCCCTCTACTCAATCTCTCCCATGGTCTCTTAATCTTTTACTCCCATGTTGTGAAGGTCCTCCTTCTAGTATCCTCTTCAAGGTCATCTGCAATCAATAAGGGTTTGAAATTATTAGGGTGTTCCTATCAATTCTTAATAGTTCTTTACCTCACATATACCCTTGGTTAGATCAAGTTCTTATCTTATTATGATTGTAAAGTTTGAAAAGTTTTTAAAAAGGAACCCCTTAGCTGTTATATCATTTGGTTACTTATGATCTTCTATCATTTTCCTTGCTTATTATGGCCTAAAATAGTTGATATGGTCTATTAGAGGTATTATTTAAATCTTTCTAGGCTTAGTTCAATTGATTAACTTTAAGGTTCTTATTATCTCCTTGTACTCACCGTTTATAATATCTTTTGTGTGTTAAGAATTTTGGCTCAAATTTTCAAATTTTCATTTGCTTATATCAAACAATGCACCCTTCCATGACTAAGTTGAATGCTCTGGGATCACTAGGATTTAAGAATTTTGGAATTCAAAGCTACAAGGACAAAGTTATGGCCTTTGGAAGCTAATATGTAAGAGGGTTGAGGAAAAACTACAAAAAATTCTCTTGCTACAAAATGATGTGAAAATTTTCACTAACTCCCTCTCATATATATACTAATTTTATGCGCACAACATCATAGAAGAGACATCGTAGGTGCCTATGACATCATCACTACAATGTCGCCATTAAAAAGTTAAAAATTTTCATTGATTTTTCTTGGAAAAAATGAGTCTAATGGAATGCCTGAAACATGTAAAGTTTGTCTAGAGGATCATGGACCATGAGTGATGTACAATTTTCAACAATTTAGTGTTCAAGGTTCATGAAGAAGGAATCTTGAGCAACAAAAGTTTATAGTATGGATAAGAAATGGATAATGAATTTCTAATGTATGAACAGGTTATTAGATGATAGGGAAAGTTTATTAGATGTTTTAGAAGGCAGAAGATGATGTGGAATTGCTTGGAAAGTATGAAATACAAGAGTTATACAAGTGGGTGCTCCCCAAAGCAAGCTTTAGCCCTTAGTGTCCTTGTATAACCATGTCTAAAAGTGTTCTTAGGCACTCAAGGAGTTGACTGTAAGATGTACTTGTCTAGCAAAACACACATGTTAGTATCATCAGATTAGGAAAGTTACACTATGGTACACAAAGCCACAAGTTATAAATATTCATACAGTGAGATGAGATGGTCTTAGAAGGAATTGCAGACATCGGGATGTGACGTTTCTTACCATAGGCATAGTGAATCTTTGTGTGTTATTGATGGTTAAGGTAATCATTAGCCCTTGTTTTCAAGATACAAACCAAGTCCAAACCACTTTCTAGTGACATTATATTGTTTCATCTATAAAAGTTACAACCGTAAGACTACCACTATTGCAAGGAGCATTACCACTTAGCGTATTGTCCAAGGGAGGAGTTTATTCATTGCACTCTTTATTATTATTATTATTTAGATTCTTGTGAAGCTGTCTATATTTAGGAATGGGTAACATGCCTTTCCAGTGGGACCCCTAGGAATTTATTTTGTACATGGAGTTCATTTTTTAACTATGTCAACCTTACCAAAGGACTATCTTTAGGCATGGGTAACATGTCTTTCCAGTGATATGGTAAGGTAGCACTTATTGTACTCTTACTCCCATTTTTCGTTAGATCTACAAGGATATAGTACTTCCTTAGTAATAGCATAGAACACATAGTAGTAATCTAAAAAAATCCACAAATCCCCTTGATGTCACACCCTTTACATTCCCACTTGGTTCTTCACTCTTCTATCTAGGCATAATGATCACAAGTTTATTCTTATTTTTATTATGAAAAGAATATCATTATGGCCATGGTAAGAACCTCTTATTCTTGGAATGGATAGATGAATGGTGTAGTCTCACTGTACAAATAATCAGTCCCTTATGATTTGATAACATAGCAAAATCTTCACTTTATTGGACTACATCTTACCTTTATTTTTAATGCATCTTATTAGTAATCATAATTATTTACAAAGGGTTTGAAAACAAAGTATAAAAGAAATGAAAAAGATAATAGAAATTATGAAAAGGTATAAAGAATGAAAAATGTTAAAAGAATATAAAATCTAAAAGAATCGAAAGATATTAAAGAATATCAAAAATTTAAGAAATGAAAAGTATCAAAGAATGAGAAAAAGTGAAAAGAATTGTAAAAAAATGAAAAACCACTTATTAATTCTAGAATCAAAGTAAGACATCTCCCCCACAACTGGACTCATGGATGAGTGTTTGGAAAATGCACCCTAGATCCCCTAGATTATAACCTTGAGGTTTCTCACTTACCATCCTTAGTGACTTATTTTTTTGGATATCATCCCTTATAATCTTGATGGTAATTGAATTTTGATCATCTAAATTCTTAGTTCCTTTTTCTATTGGTGTATGATTATGGTTTACTATTTCCATTTGTAAGTTCTTAATTGGGGTCATTTTCTTAGAATGGAAATTAAGAAGTGGTTTAGATTGTTCCATGCATGTTTTCGACCATTGAAAGTTCTAAATTTTTGGCCACTAGATGTCTTTTGGTTTAGTGGCTTCTACTGTCTCTTTTGCACACACTTGTTTTTCACATTTGTTGTGGATTAGTGTAATTATTGTGTTGATGTTTTAAGGTGTTAGTCCATGATTGCATCCTTTTCTTTCAACAGTAATGCATGGAATTACCTATATCTCCACAATGATAGGTTTATCTATTGTGTTTTGCACTGGAGTGGTAATGGGTGTTGGCTCTTGCACAGGATTGGGAGACATTATTTTGGTAAGGAAGGATGTTGCACTAGCTTGGCCTTATGCTGGTTTTGATGAGTTAGTAGGTCTATGAGTTTTATGCCCATGCCCACTAGAATTCCTTAAAAAAGGACATTTTTGAGACTTTTTTTGAGATCTACTAACACTATCATTTACTTGTATGTTCATAGCAGAAGTGGCATTCTTCCATTGATGTTGTGGTGATAGTATTCCTTGTGTTGTTGGTGGTGACATATGGTGAAGGAAAGTATGAGAATATTCAGGAGGTTGTAGAAAATAAGAGTTTTGAGAAGGCAATCTCATAGGGGATGCTGCGGGTTGATGATATTTGGGAGAGTGATAGTAGTGATTCAAGGTAGAGGAAGTAGAACCATTGGGAGAAATAGATTGTTGAACATAATATCCATGTGGGTCTGACTAGCAATAACGATAGTGTTGGCTTGATGATGGCCTCCCCCATAACTATGAGTTTTGCCACTATGTTTGATAGTAGTTTTGAGGTTGATAAGAAGTCCCACTAGAATAGTACAGCTAGTTGTAGGACTATTTATAATAACCTTGTGAATAAGATAATTTTCTAGGCATTTTCTTTTATACGAACTTAGGATTCAAAGCAAAAGTCCCAAACTCTTGTAGATGTAACATAACTAGCCAATTTGGATGATCATATAGGTAGATGTCACATCCATCATCCTCTTCTATGGTTGAGTCTATAGCCTCTTCTTCTACAACTATTTTCCCTTTTTGTTGATAAGTGTTCCTACCTATTTCTTTGGTCTTTTTCTTCTTCTTATTTTGATCAGTTAATACCTTTTGTGATACCTTCTCCTCTATGATTTTCATGTAGGTTGTAACTTTGTCATTTATCAACTCCCACATCTTATTTATCCTTACTTTAAGCTCAATGATGGACTTGTGTATTGGCAAGGTTTGTTATGAAATCACCTCATCATGAGTTGCCTCTTTTTCCTCATCATAGATATGGACCCCCTTATTTTGAAGAGTTGGATCCTAGTTATATTCCTCTACATTTGCTTATTTACATAGCTCTCCTTCTTCTTTTGCCACCTGCTCGATTAGCCTTTGTATTTGATGGACTTTCAATTCAAATAACTGACCTTGGGTGTAAATCCCAAAGGTCTCTCTTGTTTGGTTACAAAGTCCATCTATGATGTTGAAAAGTTTCTCTTTTTGAAAGAAATTATGACTTGCACATCTATGTAGTAGCAAATAGTATCTATCCAAGGCCACATCTAAGGATTCATGCTTTTCTTGCCTCCATCCTTGGATTTTTTTTCTTAGGTTGGACACTCTCACATAGGCTTGGTATTTCTCATTGAAGAGTTTTAACATTGTGGACCATTAATGGATTAAATCTGGTTGCAATGATCTATACCAACTTTCAACTTCATCTATTAGTGCCCTAGGAAAGAGCTTAAGCTGTTGCCACTCACTTTCAATGTTTTGTAGAGCACAAGCATCAAGGAAGGCTTGTAAGTAATGTTTTGAATTAGAATCATAGCCTCTCACAAATTTAGGGATGTTATTCATATCAAGCCTTTTGATGTGACTTTCCCCTTGATGCCTATGGGATACTCTAATTACCTCTATTATCTACGTCATGCTCTTAGTAGGCAACAAGGTTTCATCATCATTAGACATGTGGTTATAATTTCTATTTCTATTTGTCTAATTATGATGATCTCATCTATGCTCACTTTGATGATCTCATCTATTTCTATTTCTATCTTTGTCTTGATCCCTTAATGTATCTCTATTTCTGTACCTATGTTCATCTTCATCAGAATTAGACGTCAAAGACAAACAGGAAGATGGAGAACCAGGAGAATCACCATGGCTCCTATATTTTCCCCTATGGTTCATTAATTTATCTTTTTGAAGTTTCAAGGAGGTCCTAGGCCTTGAGGTCCTCCTTATTCTAGGACTTCATCTCCTCTAGAATTTTCTGCATTAGTTGAATGTAGTCTTTGAGTGTAGTGAGAGCCTAAATGAGCATAGGAAATTCCTTCTTGAGGTTGTTCACTCCAATTTTCTTTAGTGTACATCCTATCATTTCTCCTACAAGTGTTCTCATCATACGATGCATTATTGGTCCTATCTGAAGAAGACATGGTTTTGTTTGATAACGTGTGTAACTTAAAATATTAATGTTTTCTAAAAGATAAATTGTTAATACTTTTACAATAATCATTTATGATATACCTAATCTAGATAACTAGCACCATCCTCAACAATAATGCCAATGATGAGCAACAAGTACCCCTACATCTAACCATATGAATCAAAAGTGTTCACGCATGATCTGATCAAATTCTGTGGATGGGGCTAGTTGTGGCATCTAGATTGTCAAGTAGTGATCAAAGAATGTTATCTTTCGACTTGGACCAATGGTAGATTTGTCACGTATGGTTTAGTCCAAAGTGAGGGATATGATAATTGATGTTGTTGCGACCTTAAACTAATCTTAATTATAATAGAGAAATTAAGTATTTAAACTAAATAACAACAAGAAAGTAAATCTAAACGAGCTTAGAGTGATGAGTATCTAGTCCTGACTTGCCGTACACACCTTGGACTCATGTAATCGTTATTGGGTTACCAAGAATTATGCTACTAAGCAAACCAAGCAATAACACTACTAGGATTACCAAATGATTACACTTAAATGCTTGAAATGAATCATACTCATTCCACTTTACTCATGAACGAGAAAGTAAAATACTTAGAAACATAAATGATTAAACTAAGAAAATAGTAAAAAATATGCTAAGTAAAACAGTAAAACTAAGTGAATGCTACAATGATGAAAAGCATGGAGTTTGTACTATTCATGGAGTTTTCTCAACAAGCTATTAAGACACAATTGAAAGCCTCTCTCCTATGGTCAACATTGTTAAGCAATGTTGATGACTCATGGATTGGCCACATCAACAAGGCCTCATTGACTAGGTCATGTTGACTAAGACCTGTCGATTCAGGGTCTATTTTTGCCTATAAATACATGCCAACCCATCATGTTTAGACATTATCTTATCCTAGTTGTAGAGAAGCTCTTGCATTTTTTACATTCAAGAGTTAGAATATTTTCCTAAGTGCCCATAGCAAGAGTCATTAAGTGTATGGATCTTTATTCGATTACTGTCATACCTGAGCATAGCAGCAATAAAGACAAGCTTCTTGATAAACCTTGCAGCATTCTAGATAGCTTAAATGTTTTATTCATGCATTTAATGCTTTTAGTTATTTATTCAATGTTCCTTAGTAATTAAGATAATTAAGGAATTAAGTAAGATAAGCTAAATAACAATTAAGTAAATACATAAGTACAACCGCTTCAAGCATGCATATGAAATTTGGTAATTCCAGCAGTGCTTAACACTTGATAACCCAACAATGTTATATGTGTTCAAGATGTGTACGGCAAGTGGAAACAAATACTTATGTAAGCACTAGTTAAACAATAGTTAGCTAATTAGATTAAAGTAGGTATTAAATTACTTTATCCTCTATCCTATTTATTTTAAGCACCAAAACCATAAAATATAAAATGATAAAAATCATGTGCCTCAATTACACTTAAATAACACCATTAAGCTTCACAAGTGTAGTTGGGAAGACAATGAACGTTCTCAACACACCCAATTTACTTCCTAGAGAACTAGTGCACTGAAAAAAAATAGAGTCTATAGAATTCAACCGAATCATGCATGAATGCTTCATGATTTTTATGGTTAAGAATAGGGGTACTTCACTTCTCATCATTGGCACCATTACCTAGGACTCTTTCTGTTGAAATGTGTGCTACCTAGGATTAATAAACATCATTAACATCGTTGAACAAACTCTAAGGTTAACATCATTCTCACACATAATACAACTACATAAGCACACTTATATTTTATTTGTTTGCAAAATATCTTCTTCTCATAGGCATGATGATGCTAAACCATTGATCCCTCAAGAATGTAAGGTGGTATATACTTATCCAAATGAGTATGTGCCTAATTTCACCTTCATCCTACGTTAGGATGAATGACTGTGATGGCGTGACATGGAAGGCAACATTATAATGCCTATAGATTGATTTGTGCCCATGATGCTGCTTCAAACTCTTAAGAACTTAGGCATTCAAGATCTCTAAGAGGATTATGTTGTGCATGATTATGACTACCAGGACTACTATGTGACCAAAACACAATGCTAGAGAGATAAACACCAGGAGAAGCAACATGAGCTTGTGAAGGGAAAATAGTTCACCAATCCATTGTTCTTGTAGAACCAAGATGACAATCAAGACCCTCCCTTTGGGGTCTCTCAACATGATAATTTTCCATCCCTTGTTATTGGTGATGAGGGAGTTGCCCTGAATCTGCGGTTCACTATAAACAATTCTAGTTTAGGTAAAGATGACAGTCAAGGTAGGGGCTTGAATAAGCATCAAAATGATAAGAAACCTAATGAATGTGGCCATGATAGCCATGTTCATTTGCATCTTCTTCTTCCTCTTCCTTTGGTTCTAAAAAACGTGGTAGAAGGAACAAACATAATGGAGGTGAACAATGGAACAATAGTACTGATCGCCAGGCCCATAATGAACGAAGGGGTAACAAGAGACATCATCGGTGACAACGAAATAATGATGATGATGAACCTTTGTTGGCAACTCAAAGCATGCTTAACATTACAAATTTAAGATCCCAACTAGGCATGTGAGAAATAGTCAGATCAAGTGCCTAGACATGAACAATATCCTAAGATTTGAAGGGGGATATAACTCTAAGCTACAAAACCATCTACAAGCCTTTCACGATGTTTGTGCATTACAAAACATAGAAAATGACTAGCAAAAATTGAACCTATTCCCCAAGACACTCATTAAATAGGTAGAAATCTAGTATCAATCCTTGTAACCAAAATCCATTCACAGATGGAGTACCATGCTAAAACTATTTAATGACAAATACTAGACATACTCTAGAGTGTCTAATTTGAGAAGGTAAATCCAAGGCTAAAAATAGGAAAGACATGAACCCTTGGATGCTGCCATGGGAAAATATTATTCTCTCTTACACCAATGCCTTGGCCATGGTTATTCTCAAAGGAAAAACTCCACCAAATCATAGATGGGCTTAGAGCAAAAACTAGAAGAACTCTTAGGGTTTATGATCAAGGGAAATTATCCAAACTAAGAGCTCATCAGATCCAAAGGTTGATAGAATAGGTAGAAAAAGAAGAAGATGAGTTGTGAAAAAGGAAAAGTGCAAAAAAATATAATAGGGATCCTTCCATCAAGAAAAGGGAGGCTCGATTTTGTGATAGGGAGGAGTCACCACTTAATGAGGTGGTGAGTAGGAAAACCTTGCCTATCCAAAAATCTATTTTGATATTTTGGCAAAGGTTGATAAATTATGGGGTTCTTTGGATGAAAAATTCCAAACTGCTATAAAGATATCTAAAGAATCCAAAGAGCATAATAGTGGTCATAATTGTAGGAGGTGGAAAGAAGCTGAATGTGCCTACCAAAAAGCTAAAGGGCAAAGCTGCCATAGTAGAAGAAGTTGTGGAGGAAAACTTTGATGATGATGTTGGATGTGACATTTGTCAATATGATCATCCTAAGGGATGTTGCCTTGTGGTATCATAGTTACAAGATCCTAGGGTGTACGCATTGAATCCTCAACTAGCATAGAGGTAAGCACCCAAAATATTACCTTATCCTCAAGGAAATCCAAGGTAGTTCCATTAGCAACAACAAGCTTACTATTCAAGTGGAGCTCCATCACAAATGTATGAGTAATGCTAGCAATAGAATCAACTATAGACATGGGGAATACCACTGCTGAGATAGTTGTACCCTTACAAGTAACCATATCCATATAAGTACTATGTTCAATAACATGTTTCTCCATGAAGCTTTGCCAATCATGCTTCATTCCAACATCACTATTATCCTCTTGAGTGCCATTGAACTCATTCACCATCTACTTGAGAGGATTCCCCATATCCATACCATCCTTTACATTAATCTACACACATACCTCCACCCTCAACCCAGTTACCTCCTTCTTTATCCATGTAGGGTGAAATTCCCACATAACTATAACAATGAAATGCTATGAGGGCTATAAATTTACAACCACCTTCCATCTGAGTGGTTTGGAAAATCAATCTAGGAAATGACCATTTTTTCAATTCAACAATCCTCCCAAACCCTCATAACCTAATGCAGCTAGTCACCTTGTACCTCTAGCACCCTCATCCTCTACACTAAACACATTCAAAGCCTCTTCAAACCAAATGTTGCCTCAGATCTGCACTATGATGTTAACTCATGTTGTCTTTGATCAGATCAAGGCTAGCAACATTCTCATGAAGAGATCTAGCTTGGGAATTCCTCTTATTTACTTATGGATCATTGAATATGAGCCATGTAGGGCTCTTCTTAATTCTAGTTCTGGTGTCAATCTCATCTCTCATGACATGTATAAAGCTTGAAACCTACAAACTCTCAAGAAGAAGAATATTCATTTGGAATTGACAGACTAGTCAATCACTATCCCTCTAGAATTAGTCGAGGACATTATGACTATAGTTTGTGGATGGTCCTATCCTATCATTATGGAACATGCATGGTTAAGTACTGTTGATGCACGAATGGGCATTAAGGACATCTCCTTCAAAATATCCAAAGAGAATGAATTTGGACACCTTAAGAAGAAGCAAGTTCCATGCATTGTGTACAATGATAATGGGTGCAAGTATGTGTAGAAAATCTAGCTCATTAAAAGTACATTCATTAAAGCATGTAATTAGTGTGCACATGAAACCAATATCCAAAGGTGCCTATACATAGTAGTCACAAAACAAAAGAACACCCAATGGCTAATAGCTAACTTTGACAGCAACACACTATGCATGGAACTCTCTAAGATCCAACAAGATCATCAAAGAGAAAATAGAACAACTTCTCAAGGTGGGGTTAATCTATTCCATCACGGGTAGTGAGTGGGTTAGCCCACTCATAATTGTGCCAAAGAAAGGTGGCAAGTAGTAGGTCTGCATTGACTTTATATTATAAAATATGGTAACATTTAAAGATCATTTTTCCATTGTCATTTGTGGACCAAGTGTTGGACACGATATTTGGGCATTGCTATTATAGGTTCTTAGATGGTTATAGTGGCTATAACCAAATCTAGATTGTACTAAAAGATCAAACCAAAACAACATTCATGAGTTCCTAGGCGAATTTTGCA
The DNA here is from genome assembly GCA_015680685.1 of Gnetum montanum. Taxonomy (NCBI): domain Eukaryota; kingdom Viridiplantae; phylum Streptophyta; class Gnetopsida; order Gnetales; family Gnetaceae; genus Gnetum; species Gnetum montanum. Next base: position 555,374 of record MNCI01013273.1, read on the forward strand.
TATTTTAAGATGTTGTTCGGTCTATGTAATGGCCTTACAACATTTCAACACCTAGTCCTTAGTATTTTTCAACACCAGATTAGTAGCAAGGTAGAAGTCTTTATGGATGACTTCTCTACCTATTGGGCTACATTTGAGCAAGCCTTGGATCGCCTTGAGTAAGTACTAAAAATATGTGTTGAAACAAACCTTAAGTTCAATTAGCAAAAAAGCCATTTAATGGTCTAGGAAGGCATAGTACTAGGGCATAGAATTACTCATGTAGGGATTGAGGTAGACCTTGAAACGTTAAGGGTCATCCATGGAATCACATGCCGACCAGAGATAATTAAAGACATCTGATCATTCCTTGGATACACTGGCTACTACCAATGGTTTATAGAGAATTTATCTAAGATCACAAAGCTATTGGTTGAGCTTACAAAGAAAGATGCTCCATTCATCTAGACCAAAGAATGTGAACATGCATTTCAATAGCTAAAGGAAAAACTCATAGAAACTCCAATTCTATGGGCACCAAACTAGTCTAAACCATTTCACATAATGACAGATGCATTTAATTATGCCTTGGGAGCTATGCTTATGTAGTTGGATGATAAGAAACATCCATACTACATCCACTGCACAAGGCAAAGCTTTGTGGGTGCACAATTGAATTACACCACAACTAAGAAAGAGCTAATGGCAATGGTGTATGCTCTCAAAAAGTTCAAGCACTATATGCTTGACTATAAAATGTTTGTGTAGATAGATCACAGTGTCATCTACTTCCTAATGAACAAGTTAATGGTGAGCCACCGTATCATACAGTGGCTTGTGATCTTGTAGAAATTCAATTTCACAATGGTAGATCAGAAAGGGACTAAGAATGTGATCATTGACCACCTCTCTCGATTAAGATGGGATAATAAAGAGGAGGAGAGTCTGCTCTCTGATCAATTTTCATATGAACGTTTTTTTATAAGAGTAATAAATGACCAAGTGCTCACTGAATCAAAATGGCATGACGGCTTCCTCAGTTACCTTGTCACTCAAGAGATGCCACAAGATCTGGAACTTAGGAAGAAACAATAGTTTCTTCATCAAGCTAAGTACTTCATGGAAATCAATAGACCCCTTTACAAGGTGTGCATCAATGGCCTAGTTCATTGGTGTGTCCTTAATATGAATCAATTGCACATTCTTTAGGATGCTCATGAAGGCCCTTGTAAAGGCCACTATGCTAGGAGACACACAGCCAAAAAAAGTTCTAATGGTAAGATACTATTGACCCACAATCTTTAGGGATACTAACCAATTTTTCTGATCTTGTGAGCGCTATCAACAAGATGGTGGGATGACCACATAAATGGAGGGTTCTCAATAATTGATTCAACCACTAGATACCTTTAACATATGGAGCATAGGCTTCATGGATCCCATCACACCCATGTCTAATGAAAAGGCATACATCATCGTAGCAGTTGACTACTGCACCAAATGGGCAGAAGCAATAGTTGTCACTAACTATACATCATTCATTGCTTCTTGATTTGTACAACAACATATTGTAAACAAGTTTGGTATGCCACATGCATTGATTTCTAACAATGGAACCCATTTTACAAGTGCTACCTTTTTGAAGTTGATGCAATGCTTGGGGGTTGAACATAAATTAATAACACCCTATCACCCCAAGCCAACAATCAAGTAGAAGTCACCAATAGGGAGATTACCAATATCCTAACAAGGAATATAAGCAAATATAGGAGATATTGGAGCACAAAAATCAACGATGCCCTTTGGGCCTATCACTCTAGGTGGAAACTCCCCATAGGCTACTCTCCCTATGAGCTGGTGTATGAAAAACTTCCAACACTTCCAATCCAATATGAGCTTTGTACACTTTTAACAACCTATGACTTGGACCTTGACCTAAGCCTAGCACAAAGAGAAAGATTGATTAACCTGAATGTGCTAGATGAAAATTGGTTAGTGGCCCTATCTTTAAATGAAGTGCACAAGTCATACAATAAGAAGCACCATGACCTTAGAATATAGAAAGTAAAATTTCAACCTAGAGATAAGGTTCTTTGCTAGAACCCCACACATGTAACCTAGAAAAAAAAGCTCCAAACGTTGTGGGAGGAACCTTATATAATTGATGAAACCTTTTCCTCTAGGGCCATGTTAATATACAAACCTAAGAGCCCACACAAAAAGTAGTTGGTCAACATCTAATAAGTAAAACCTTTCCTAAAGCAAAAATAAGCTAGTACAACTACTACCTCATTGGATGGACAACCATACTCTATATTCCGCATCTCCTCCTTTCAACTTAGTCAAGGGGGAAATGGCCATCCATGCCAACCATACATATAGCTCCCCATTTTTTCACTTTTTTGTTGTACAAATTTTTTTTTACACCTTGTTGATTTTTACCTTTTTTTGGTTTTTCATTTTATTGACTTTCTCGATTTTTGTTTTACAACATCATTAGTATGCTTTATCTTTCTTGAATATTTTATACTTTTTGATATATTTTACTTTATTTTTGTGTGACTTTTCATTATTTTTGCTAGTAAAAGTGCTTTATTACCATAGGACGTAGTGCCAATGTTGTTATTTACTAATGGTGGTTTGTGCTTAATATTTTGATTGCTAATGTCTAGTTTCTATTTTTGAATTCTGATGTCTAATGACTAAGACATAGTTTATTTTTCATGGAATAAGTAATGACTCCACATGATTCACCCATTCATAAACTCTATGGTTTTTCTTCTTTTGGAATTTTGAGGTTCCTTTCATTAAATAAAATTTTCATTCATTAGTGACCTTGGTAGTTTCTAAAATTGGGAAGGATTCAAAGGTTTGTACAGGATGTAACTTCAAGGGGACTCAATACTCTTTTTACTCTTCTACTCACTTGAGTGCTTAAGTGTTTTCATTAACTTCTTATTGTTCCGAGTCGACCAATAATAAAAAATCAAATAAAGTCTTTGCATGGTGTGGTTCTTATTCCAAAAAAAAACATGATTGGAATTCAAAGCACATTCCTTAGACAAATAAATAATCTACAAGCACTAGTTATGGGACCAGAAACACATGTTACCCATGCCTGAAGGTCCCCTCTAACGAAGGCCCTCTCACACTTTCTACTTCTTCTTTTTTTCTATTTATACAATAGTGGTTGTTTTGTGGGAGCACTCTTATGTCTTGAGGGGGTGGATCAGTCTTGGAGTGGTGATGTGAAGTCACTGAAAGTGGTTGGTTTTGATCTGGACTAAGGATGGATCTTCTTGGGTCATTTTAAATACAAACTCCATAAGGCATCTCTTATGACCTCAATTCAAGATTCCATCCCACCTTCTTAGTCATCCATCTATGCTACCTGTAACTCACCTAACTATTAATTTCTCTATCATGCTCGATAGTTTAACATGTTGGAGTTCTTAGATAGACTCTTCCTATTTGGTCCTTAACTTTTCATAACCATTAATCAATTATGGGGCCCAAAAACTTCTTAGGTAAGGTTATGTAAGGGTAAAAGGGGCATGTGCCTACTATGGGGAGGACCCACTTTCATATCTCTTGGTTTAGATAGTTAAGCCCCTTACCTTAGACATTTCCGCAATCATGTCTTTCGTGTGCCCCATTGTGCACCTAGCTCTATGCTCCTTAAACTTTCATAAACTTCATTCTCCAATCATTTTCTCATTATTTTAAATTTTTTAAACTTCAACATCCTCTTCTACTATTTTCATCATGTTCATGGATTTTTGGGCTTCCATTTGACTCCCATTTCAATCAAAAATTCCTTATATTTTGAAAGCTTTACAAAGTCAACGATGGTCAACAACCATGTTGACTAGGCCTAGTCGACGCAACCAACCCCATCAACATGACCTTGTCAACTAAGTCTCATTGATGCAACACAAAAAATCTATAAATACCATCGAAAACATTAAAAAATTTTATCATTTGCTTCACAAAAAAAGAGGAGTTTTGGCATTTTTTAGAGCCCATAACTTCTTGACCATTTGTCCAAATCACTCTATTCTTCGATCTAGTAGCTACCTGACGTAAGCTCTTAGTCATGGTGATGAGTGGCGAGATACCCCTACACTCAACCATACG
>MNCI01013274.1:2379-46291 GCA_015680685.1 Gnetum montanum
CCGTACACAACTTGGGTTCAGGTTACAAGCTGCTCGAATAAAGAGCCGTTCACTCTAGGACTCCTACTGCGGGCACATGGGGAAAAATTCTAACTCTGGAGTGATCAATCTACCAGAGCCTCGCTACACTAGCCAGGATTAGGAAATGAAGGGAGTGCCACCTCGTATTTATAGAAATGGTGGCGGGACGCGATATCGCGTACGCGATATCGCAAGAGAAGACGCGATATCGCATGGGATGCGATATCGCAGTGGTCACGATATCGTGTACGCGATATTGCGGCCTAGTGCAAGTCGCGTCTCATCAGTTTTCTTTTTGGTAAATTCTTACGGTTAAGACTTTAACTCTTGTTTCCAAAGGACATTCCCAGAGCCCACAGACTCTTTGAATGTGGGATTGTCAGGGCATTAAGGGCATGAGCCTGCTTTGGGGAGGACCCACTGACATTCCTATTTGGAACATTAGTTAACTTCTTTTCCTTAACGTTTTGCAATTAATTATCATTTTTTGTTCATTTCCATCATGACATCCTTTTCTTGATGCCATAGTTGTCCCTTTTTACCTATCCTTCCTCTTCCTTTTCTCTTTCCATTCTAACGCTACCGGAGGTTCGCGATTAGTCATGGGGGTACGGGGCCTGATTTTTCGATTTTTATCCTAAGCCCCGGATTTTTTCGTTTTTCTTCCTAACCCCTATACCTTCGGTAGTCATCATCTACATTTTCCCAGATCCATATTTGCCATACCACAGCTTAGCCAAGGAACCTAAACCGAAGCAAGGTATTCTTTACTTAATGATTCAATTACCCTTGCTAATATATGATGGTGTTGTGTGTGCAGATGGCAATCCTATAACAACGGAATGGATCTGGAGCAAACACTTGGAATGGAGCAGCGCTGAAGCAGCATGCAAGGAGTGGAATTGATAATGCGCTTACAGATGGACAACGAAAGGCGCAATCTAGGCGTTGGCAGCAACAAGACTCTTCTCTTTTCTTCTCTTCTATTCTCTCTCCTCTTTTCTCTCAGCTGCCAACTGTGGCCTGATGTCATTGTAATAAGGTGTTCACCCATGTTGTCATGAACACCAGTTTTTGTCAAGTCTTGTAATAAAGACCGTTCACATGTCATCCCATTAGTTCCATTTTCCCTAATAATCCCATACCTACCTGATATCATTGTAAGGAACTCGAGGACGAGTTTTCATTCAGTCATGGGGGTATGATGAGACGCGGTTTTCACTAGGCCGCGATATCGCGTACGCGATATCGCGGCCGACGCGATATCGCGTCTTCTCCTGCGATATCGCGTACGCGATATCGCGTCCCGCCGCCATATCTATAAATAAGAGGCGGCACTCCCTTCATTTCCCAATCCTGGCTAGTGTAGCGAAGCTCTGGCAGATTGATCACTCCAGAGTTAGAATTTTTCCCCATGTGCCCGCAGTAGGAGTCCTAGAGTGAACGGCTCTTTATTCGAGCAGCTTGTAACCTGAACCCAAGTTGTGTACGGCAATAAAGACGAACTTGTTTGGATAAACCTTGCAGCACGTGGTTTCATTTATTGCTTTATTTCCTGCTTTCCTAGTGCGTTCAAGTACGACTTGATTACGAGCGTCTACGGACGTGTACGGCTAGTCAAGGAATCGGCTGCTTGACGCAATGCATGAGTACGACTCAATTACGAGCATTGGATGCTTGGTAACCCAGTAGCGTATTCCAGGATTCTGCGCTTGGTAACTCCCGGGTCTAATGTGTACGGCTAGTTGAGGAATCGGCTGCTCATTGCTAGGCTAGATCGTGTGATAAGTACGACTTAGTTACGAGCACCCACGGGTGTGTACGGCTGGCTAAGGAATCGGCTGCTTATCACACGTAGGCTAAATAGGTGCCTCAGTACGACCACTTCGAGCACTTGCGTTACGTGTGGCGATCCCAGTAACGATTAGCGTTTGGTAAGCTGTAGTTGCATAGTTCAGGGTGTGTCCGGTAAGTGGGAACGGATGCTGACGCTAGTTAATTTAGACTTAGATCTTAGTTAGAGTTAGTTTAGTTTCTCAACTCTTTCCTCCTGGTAGCATAGAAGATAAGCCGAAAATACCAAAAAAATCACATACCTCAGACTTGCTTAACCATACACTGTGACACATACAAGCAAGCCTGGGAAGACAACGAACGATTAACCCCAAGTGTTTCTTGTGGTGTTAAGGCATTTAGTCTGCAGAGTTCGACCGGATCACACGTGTACGCTCGTATTCGTATGGTGGAGTGTAGGGGTACCTCGCCACTCATCAGTTTGTTAGGGCATAAAGGGCATGAGCCTGCTTTGGGGAGGACCCATTGGCATTCCTATTTAGTGCATCAGTTAACTTCTTTCCCTTAGACATTCCCACAATCAACATTTGTTTAGTTCATTCCCATCTCTAAAATCCATTTTATCGGCGTTGCCATTGTTTCTTTTTCTCCATCTTTCTTATTCCTTATCTTTTTCCATTCTATTGCTACTGGAGGATCGCTTTTAGTCATGGGGACCCTGGTCCAATTTTTTCAATTTTTCCTAGCCCCTACACCTTGGGTAATCACTAGTGTTATATCTCTAGAATCCGTATTAGCCATATCACAACTTAGCCAACGGACCTTACATCGAGGCAAGGTATCAACTGTATTGTGATTTACTTATCCTTGCTCATATGTGACTATGTTGTGTGTGCAAATGACAATCATACAACAATGGACTGGATCTGAAGGAAACACTCAAGATGGACTAGTGTTGGAATAGTTGTGCAAGGAACAAGATTGATGGCGCGGATGGATGGACAACGGAAGGCGCAATCTTGGCGTCGGTAGCTACCAAATAAGGCTGAATGTCAATTGTGTATAGTGTTCACTCTTGTGGTCATGAACACTAATGTTGTCATGTATTGTAATGATTGATCTGTTCACACATCATCCCATTCACCATTATTTGTCATTCACGTCAATAATCCCATACCTTCCTAATATTTTGTAAGGAACTCGAGGACGAGTTTTCATTCAGTCATGGGGGTATGATGAGCCGCAATATCGCATCTGCAATATTGCATACGCGATATCACATCCGCCACGCGATATCGAATACGTGATATCGTGTCCTGCCTGATCTTCTATAAATAAGAGGCGGTGCCCTTTGTTCCAAGATAGTTAGACTTAGACCCTTAGCCAGATTCTTGTAGTTTAGTCATTCCAGAGTTAGAATTATTTCTATGTGCCTGCAATAGGAGCCATAGAGTGAACAGATCTTTATTCGAACAATTTGTACCTGAGCACAATTTTGTGTACAGCAATAAAGATGAAATTTATGATAAACCTTGCAGCATATAGATTAAGCTAATTAGTAATTAATTATTGATTAATTCTTTTCTAGTTAATTAATATCTCTCTCAACCTTCAACCCCCTTAGTTAAATACACTCAGTACGACTGCTTTGAGCATGCGTGTAGCGCTTGGTAACCTAGTAACAATTAGCATTTGGTAATCCCAGTAGCATTGCACTGGTTTAGGATGTGTATGGCAAGTGGGAGTGGATACTAGTGTTAGGAACATTTAGAAACTAGTTAAGGAATAGTTAATTTAAGTTAGCCACTTAGTTCTCTCTCCCTCTCCTTTATTAGCATAAGACATAAAAAATATAAAAGCTATAAAAATCATATACCTCAAGCTTACTTAACCATACAACCGTGACAATACAAGTAAGTTTGGGAAGATAATGATTGATTAACCCTGAGTGTTCCATTAAGGCGTATAAGCACTTAGTCCTTGGAGTTCAACCGGATCACGTATGAAACGCTCGTATTAGTATGGTTGAGTGTAGGGGTACCTCACCACTCATCAAGTACTCATATCACTCTCTTTCTTGACATTTGTTCTTGTCTCTCTGTGGTTAATGCTCTCCATCTTCTTCATCAAGGTGTCTTTGGCGATACTCATGTCTATCATGAGCTCAACATCTCTTCTTGTCATGATCTCTAAACCTTCATTCCCTTCTATCAAAGTCCATCAATAATCATGAGAAGGAAGACAAAGTAGTTGGAGAATGATGTTGGCTAGTTCTCCTTCTATGACTCTGGAGTTCATCTATTTGTGATTTAGTTGAAACTAGGCCTTGGGTCCAACTTGTACTTAGAGTCCTTTGCTTCTCTTCTTAGTGTCTCTACAAGGGTTGACTGTGGTTACACCTTGACAAGTTTTTCTACATGAATAATAGGTGTTTGGAAATGGACTTCATGATCATGATGGAGTTTCTCTGCTATAAATGCATCACCATAAATTTCTTCTAAGACAATAGCAGAGTTAACCTGCTTTCCCTTGTTATGCTCATGTTTGATTTCCATAGCAGTGTCTCTTTGTGCTTGTGCCTCTATGGGTTGATAGGGTCTTCTCATGTGTTTGGTCACATGGTACCTTTCTTGCACACAGCTCAAATTCATTTCCCTTAAAGCTATTTGAACCATGGTGGGTGCTAAATGCTTTGGAGAAAAAATGATGTTGCCCTGTAGGTCTCTCCACCTCAACTACCCATCTTGGTGAAAGATGAATGTGAAATCAAGGTAATAAGGATCATTGTGAGCATATGAGATTCTTTTTTGTATAGGCATACTCTAGTCTTCATTGTCATTTGTTTTGTTATTGCCCCTTGGTAACTCTTTGATAGGTGAATCCATGTTATATGTGTGATGCTTGGTTAAGTGTGTGTGTTATTAGGATTACTTAAGGATGATTATGATTAACTTTATGGTTCTTCATACAATGAACTTTTTAAGATCAATTACTTAGCACACATTGACACATCCCTAGCAATGGTGCCAATTATGAATGATGGAGCAATCCCAACACTTTAACATATAAGTCATGAGTGCTAGTGCGCGATCAAATTGTAATTCATTGATGGATAATGTAATTATGCTAGTAATTAATATTAAGTTTGTGATTGTTGTCTTCTCACCTTGAGTTAGTGAAGTTTAAGTTTATGGTTTAACTCACAATAAGGCATATGTTATGTGATGTTATAGGGCTCATTTTACTCCTAAGTGCAAACATAATGAAAATGAAGTTAAATGCTATATCTAAGTAATGAAAAACATGTAAATCTATTCTATCCTATAGCAATGAGCATCTGTTCTGGGCTCACCAAACATGCCTTGGACTCTGTAACTATTACTAGAATTACCAAGTGAATTTACCACTAAGTGAATCAAGTAAAACCACTATTGGGGTACCAAATGATTACATTTTAATGCTCAAAGCCAGTTGCTCTCATTTCACTTCACTAATAAGCAACTAAAATAAAGTACTTTGGAAATGTAAATGATTAAGTTAAGAAAACATGAAAATTATGCTAAGTTAACAAATAAAACTAAGTGGATGTTGCAATGATGGAAAGCAATCTCAATCTTTATTGTCGTCATGAACTGTGTCCAAGTACAATTCACTCAAATAAAGATTCCATTCAAGTGCTAAACATCGCATTATGGACATTCACTTTATCGCTAACTATAAAAACAAATAGCAAAAGTTTTTCTAAGACTTGAAATGAAAAGTTGTTGATTGTGTGCCCAAATGTCAGTATTTATAAGGTTACATGCATCCTAATACATCGTATTAATGATGGCATAGCATGGGTTATGACATCGTTGCTACGATATCATAGATACTATATTGTAGAGCAACAAAAATCGACTTTGTCACCAACCTTGAGTTTTAATTTTTTCTTCTTCTGCTATAAATTAATTTATGCAAAATAACATGTGCACTGCATACCATCTAGTAATGTTTTTAAGTTTATCTTTAGAATTGTACCAATGCTGCCAACAATTTTTCTTTCAACACTTCGAAAAATAAGAGGAAGATTTTTTAATTCAATTCAACAAGGAATTTGAGAATAATAATAAAAACATGGATCAAAATCAACTTTTCATCCTAAGTAATAAAAGTATTATGATGAACCATAAAAACTTTAAGATTTAATGATTTCTCAACCGTTTTAAAATTGGCCAATTTGACAAGTAAAAAAGATTTCGAAAAATAGCAAGTATGCAAAATATTAATTACATAGCATTCAAAACTTGCCTAAATAATTGGTGTAAAATACTTATTCAAGTGAAAAAATCCAATAATTTGTAGAAATATGTATCATCAAGTAACATCTTTTGATAAGGATTCATATAAATCATCAAGTAAAATAAAGTTGAAAACTTCAAAATTCTTCATAGTTTCTATAGTCTAAGAGACATTAGTATTTTCCATCTTCATATTATTCTAAATTCAAAAATATTTCTACTATAAAAATTTTCCCAGAAACCCTCAATATTGACAAACCATTAAGAGAACCACTAAGAGAATTTGTCATTTATAAATCTATGTACCTATATTTGTGAAAATATTATAATTATGATGATGATTATCAACGTATTTAATTTTGTAGGTTGAATGCCACATATAAAAGACCAATATAGAGGATGATTAGAACTTGCAATTCTAAAAAAAAAAAAATCACTCTTGGGACTTTGTAAATTTTTAAAAGTTGCAAGATAAATGTTAACTATTTTATGGATTTTTTAAATAATTAAGATGCTTGTCAATGTATAGTTGGGTGTCAGAATTGAAACACGTTAATTATAAGTACATGCCAAAAATGCTTTTAAAATAAATTTAATTTTGTATGCTAAATGTGAGTGGTTGCAACTTACAATTCTAAAAAAAAATTATTTATTTATACTTGGTAAATTTTTAGAAATTAGAAACTGGAAAGTAAAAATTTTTCTTACATCCAAGAAATGACAAAGGATTTCTTGGATAGTTACAAAGCCTCAACATATTTTTAAAGAAAGTTGAAAACATCATTTATGTAATGCCCTAAGCAGACAATTAGTAGATTAATATTAATAGTATAATTCATTTGAATGTGAGCTAAAGATGGGAAAAATAAAAAAATATGTTCTTCATCTTCTATGCTTTGTTTGCATAGTTTGCAAATATGCTATTCTCTTGGTAAATTGATGCAACAACCTATCTCAATAAGAAAATGATGAGAGCTCATTCTTACTTGAGCAATTTGATTTCTTAAATGTATAAGAATAGCTAAGAATACATACTTTTGAGTACTAGACAAAAAACCTTCTCTAACAAAATGTAACTAGAAATGTTTTCCCCTAATGTAATTAACTAAACTGTAGCTAAGACTTTTTCTTTAATAGTCTTCTTGAAGAGCCTTTTGTTTAAAGGAAGATCCTCTATTACAATATTCCATAACTGAAGTCATAATTTTTTTTTGATGCAACTATCCATTTTCATGTGTAGCATTCACTATCTCTTTAGCATAATTCACTTCCTCTATATGACTTAACTTATGAGTATAAGCAGTATATCATAAGAAGTCTATATTTTCACTTAAAATTCACATATAAGAAATTGGTTTTGAACATGCTCTAGTTTTTTCCAATTATATGTGGAAAGAGAAGGTTCACATGTAATATACCCATATAATAATACAGGTTGGACAAGACTACGAAAAAGTTTCCTTCTAATCTCCCATGTCAAAATTTGTTTCCTACTAAAATTATTTCTTAAAGCAAATAGAGCTCACATACCACTTGAAACACTTTGATCAATAAGGGTATTCTAACTATCATTACTAGAAAACTTAACTCCAAAATATTTATAAGATCCACATATATCAATGCTTTTTTCTCCAAGGAAAAAATTGTAATTTCCTTTTCTAGTACAACAAACTAGAATTTTAGTGTTATCAATATTAACTTTCATACCAGAATGGTTATAGTAGTCATGGAGAATTTGAAGCATATAATTTAATCTTGTAGCTGAATTTCCAATCAAGGCCACATCATTTGCAAACATAAGCATGTTCAAAAATAATCCATTAACATAGCATGATTAGAGGCATTTTTCTTCCATTCCTCTAATTCATATATAAATATGCCAAAAAAGGTTGGGAAGAAAGGATAACCTTGTTTAACTCTAACTCAGTTGTTGATAATAGTTCCTTCCCTAATAAGATTATCTTCAATAAGAATGTTAACCATCTTATAGATTCTTTTAGCAACAAAAAGGAGATCTTATGGAATGATAATGCTATTCAATATCTTCCAAAGTTTATCTTGAGTAACAAAATCATAAACCTTGGAAAAAAAAACAAAATAGATAAAAGTTGTATGGCGGGGCCTTTTTGCTTTCTTTATACAATAACACAAAGTTATTAGATGTTCTATTGTAGAATGATTCCTCTTGAAGCTTGCTTGTGACTGAGCATGAAGACCTTACATTTTTTGCCCATGAACTAATTTTATTCTACAAAATAGTGCCCAAAAGCTTAGTGAAACTTGAATTGATTATAATTAATCAGTAATTATTAAGATTTGTCCTATCTCCCTTTTTGAAAAGCAAGAATACTCGACTATAATTTTTAAAAGTTGGAATATAAAGGTTGACTTTTTTGGATTTTTTTAAGAAATAAGAAGCTTATTAATGTATAAGTGTTAAAATCCAAAATAATTTAACTATAAATACACCCCAAGACATATAGTAATATGCTATATTAGAAGAATTATAAAGGAATATAATGTTGTCTTAAATGTAATTGAAACTAAAAACCTTTTTTCTAGTAATCCTTAATACACAATGAACACTTAACTACCTCTCATTAGCTTATCAATATATAGATGAAAAAAATCAAGAACAAAGTTACTTACTAGGCAACATAAATACTTGTCAAATGAAACTATGGTTTAGGTGTAATGACAATCAAAAACAAAAAAGTAACAATAAGGTATTGCCCTAGTGGTAAGACTCTTAATTTGAAAGTTCCAAGTCACGGGTTTACTTCTAGTGGGCAATTCTAATTTATAAAGTTCTAATTGCACTATATATCTTGGGGTGTACCTATATTATAATTATTTTGGGGTTCCAACACTCCCATAGAACAAGTATGGGAGAAAGCATGTAAGACTCTTGATTTGAAAGCTTTGAATCATAGATTCAATTCTAGTGGGCAAGAAAGTGTGGGAGAAAGCATGTAAAATATTTTGATTGTATCTCTTAAAGAAAGCTTAGTGAGTGCAAGTTCAAAAACCATATTTTTTGTATTTGCAAGGTCAAGTATTTAAATATATAACTTAGCATTACTCACTAGAATTAAACCCATGACTTGGAGCTTCAAATTAAAAGTTTTACTATTAGGCTAGTACTTTATTTTTTATTCAAAGTTTATTTACTTTAAAATATTCCTCTATATCTTTCTTACATGCATTATAACCTTTAGTGCATTTGAAGATGTACTAAAAAGGTAATTTATTTTGGTTTTAGTGCATTTGTATCTTTTCGTATGTACATTCACATGTTGTTTCAACCATCCTATAATGCTAATTTATGTTTTCTTTAATACATTTGTTCTTCATTGTATGTATGTTTTGTGTTTAGCATATTTGTAGGTGGTGAAGGGATTGTCATTTGGAATGATGGTAAGGTGCTCACTTCTCAAGTCAAAGACCTAGGTTTGAGCTTGGGCACAACCACTCAAAGAGGTTAGGATTTTGCTCATCTACCAACGTTCCCTGCTTAGCAAGATGAGCATTATAGCTTAGGGTGATGATCCTTATATTTGTAGGTAGTGCTTTGAGTCACTCAATTGTGTGAACATACAATAGCTATAATGTTACTTTTTTTTTGGAATTAAGGGGGAAGGATATTGGAACCTAGAGCATTTTTTAGCAATATTTACCTCCATGGCATATAGTAAAATTAAAACTTTATAGCTCATTATTTCCTAACAAAATTAAACCTATAACTTGGAGTTTCCAAATCAAGAGTCTTATCGCTAGGTTAATATCCCATTAGTGTAGTGCATATCATCTTAATACCTTTATCCAATCAACTTGAGCTAACTTACTATGGTAAATCAATGTGATGATGATTTCCTACAACTAATTGTTTACCTAATGTCATAATTTTTAAACATAAATTTTTATCATGCCTTCAAGTAAAGAATTAAAATCAATTAAATCCTCCAACTCAAATGTTGATTAACAATCAATGGTCTTCTTTAGAAAATTCAACTACATTCCATTTTCTTCTTTTATCTTGTTGGTTAAAACCTCAGGCCTTAAATGTATTTATGTTAAATAATGTATCACTTAAAAAATTCTAATCAATAATTACCTTATGAATGCCTACATTTAGCTTCTCATAATATTTCTTAAAATTTTATGCCTAAACAAGTTTTCTTTTAAACTAAAACTGAAATTTTTACTTACATATAGTAAGATCCATTGGATTTATTGAACCAATTCCAAAATTTCTTTTATGAAATTATTTTTTTAATTTACAAATTAATTTTACCTAGTAGAGTTGAACATGTAACTTGGGTTGCTAGGTCAAGACCTTTACCACTAGCCTAATACCTCATTATTTACTCATACCTTCTTAAGCATAAGTTTTTAGTATTTTTGTAGAAAGTTTCATCCTCTTGTATTTTTTCCATGTCCCAAGGTAGCACATCTTAGCATACCCATTCTAATTCAAGTTATGAGTTCATTTTTTGTGGGCTATACTAAGTTATAAAATTCTAATTTGACCATATGTCTTGATGGTAAATTATCGATTTATAAGTGACCTATTCTAGCCAAGCCAACATGCCTCTTCTAATTAAAGGACTTACATAAGCCTTTGCAAATTGAAAACTATACACATCCATAAACTACCTACTAACAAAGTGAGTTATAAGCTACATACTTTAACCAAGTGAGTTATAAGCTACCTACTCTAACCAAGTGAGGTATGCATGGTTGACCAAATAGCCAAAGTTCAAACCATTTAAAAAGGTAGTATCTTCTTCAAGTTATTTAACGACCTATTTAGTTAAGCAATTTTGCCTATGGTAAATAATTTGGGTGTTTCATAAGAACCATGTAAAACCAAACAATATTTTTTATTTTTACATAACAGATGATGAGCAGTGAATCATCTAACACCCAATCATATGAGATACAAGTGTTCACACGCAATCTCGGTCAAACTCCACAACTAAGGCAATGTGATTATACCAATAAGTAGTTATTGTTTGCAATCATTGTCTTCCCACTAGTGCTAGTAAAATCAGTATGTATGGTTTAACTCACAATGAGGTGTATGATATTGATGTTGTATTGACCATTAAGCTCCTAGTAAACATGAAGTGAAAGTAAAGGTTTCTAAATCTAAGTGACAGTCAAAAAAATCTAACTGGCCTATGTGATGAGCAGTTGATCCTAATCTTCAAGTCACACCTTGAAATTTCTACAACTACTACTAGGATTACCAAGTACCTCACTACTGGGCATACCAAGTGATAGTACTATTGGATTACCAAGTAGTTACACTTACGTGCTTGAGATTAGTCATACCCATTCCACTTAACAACATTAAAAGTAAATTGTAAGTAATCATAAACATTAACTATAAAAATAGCAAATAGTGGGCATACATTGCTAAGTATTGAATTCAAGAAAACAAAATGAAAGAGTTCTGTTACTAGGCTATCAAATCTACTGCGAATCCATGTGCCCAAGTGTTGCTTATATAGGCTAGCATGCACCTTGTGATATTGTTTATATGATAATGTATGCTAAGATATGATAATGTATCTATGAAATTGTCGATGCAATATTGTAACTACAATATCGTTGACTTATAAATTTTGATTTATCAATGGAACAAGCCCTAAAACAAAGCAACATCCTCCAATGCCAAGTAGATGCAAGGAAAAATATTAAGAATGCAAATAAGAGTCAGAAACAAAGTTTAGTTAAGACATATAAATGCTGAATGAAAACTAAGAGAAGGAAATTTATCAAGGAATAGTAGGAATATTATTCTTACAGGATTAAAAAGGAACCTAGACAATTTTGGAAATATTCTCATCATAAAGGCTCTTCATCATTTAATTTTTCTTTTTAAGATATTTTATTATTTTACAATAAGCTATTTACAAGACAAGATTGTAATTCTAGTACTATTGTATAGAAAGCACCTCTCCAATTTACTTTTGAGGAAGTCACAGAGGGTATTAAAAAGCTATCATTTGGCAAAGTTGTAGATTCAGATGGTTTATATGTAGAATTATTAAAGTGGGTAGGATCTAATATTCATAGAAAAATTTGGCAGAAATTATATTCGGTAATGGACCAAGGATTAAATCAATATTGGAAAACTTGTAAAGTTATATTATTACATAAAAAATGGGATAAAATAATTTGAAGAATTATTGAATAATCGTTGTGAGTAATATTTTTGTTAAGTTGCTAGGCACATCACAAGAAAAGAAAATCAATTCTTAGGCTGAAGGTAACTAGGTCAGGGTAAGATGTCAAGCAAGTTTAAGATAATATCACTCTACTATTGATCACTTAGTTACTCTTAAGACACTCCATAAAGTTTGCAAAAATGACTAATAAAAAGGTTTTTTTGTTTTATTAATTTTACAAGAGCATATGATTCAGTGATCTGTACAAAACTATGGTTAAACTTATATAAAATTCACCTCCCTTCAAATTTGACTGCAGTAACATAAGAATTGTATGAGGAGGTGATTATTGAAATTACAAACAATAACTCATAGAAAAAATTTCAATTCCAAAGTAAAATTGGAGTTAAGGAAGATTGTCCAATTTTTCCAACTCTCTCTAGTATCTTTATTGATTAAATGTACGAATGGTTGTGCAACGGGAAAGATAATCATGCTATCAAAATTGAATCTCAAGTAGTGAATCTTCTTTTATATGTAGATGATGGTACCTTGATTTCCACTATTGTAGAAAGTATGCAAAATATGTTGCAAATTTTATAAAATTATTTTTGTTCATTTTGTTTTTAGGTTAATGTAGATAAAACCAAATTGATGATCTATGGTACAAGAAATAACTATTATAATTTCTATTGTGGAGGTGCCAATGTGTAAAGAATAGATTATTTTAAATATTTGGTCTCATTTATATGAACAGTTACATATGGAAAAAGTGCATCAAAAAACATAGTGGAGGTTTCTAGGTCAATGAGACATAATATGTCAGGCAACTTCATCGATGCATCCCCATCGACAAGCTTCATCGATGCATCCCTGATGCATCAACGCATATGTGTCGATGAAAATATGTTGATGCATTAATGGACAACACATCTTAGATGCATTGACATAGCCTTGTTGACACATCCCCATTGATGTAGCTAAATATGTTAACACATCCTTGTCGACATAATGCCTATATTTTCCTATAAATATGCAAGCACCTACCATGTATTTGGCATCATTTGGTCAATAGTGTAGCCATACTCTTGTAGTTTTATTCTATAATCCTAGAGAATAGTTATTAAGTGCCCACAATGTTGATTTGAATAAGTTGTATGACACTTTATTTGAGTGGCATTGTACCTAGACACATTCCATGAATGCCAATAATATTGAGATTGATTCATATTCATTGCAGCACTTTGACTTATAATAGATTTACTTTCAATGCAATTTATTTTCTATGTACTTAGTTAACATTTACATGTCCATGCCTGTTAATCAATCGATGGAACGAGCGCGACCGGTTTTGAGCATAAACATGTATTTGCTTGGTAATCCCAGTAGAATTATTACTTGGTTCACCTAATAGTATAACACTTGGTAATCCCAACAATGAATACATGAGTTCAAGATGTGTACAAAAAGCTAGGAACAAATACTCATCGCCATTAGAATAGTTTAGGATTTATCTTCTTGTTATTAATTAGTTTAAATAATTAATTTCTACATTATTATCCAGTTAGTTTAAGGGCTGCACAGCATCAATAATCATATGCCTCACTTTGGACTAAACCATACGTGACTAAACTACCACTAGTCCAAGTGAGAAGACAACAACTTGCAATCAATGCTTAACAATCTAGATAACATACTAGCCCCATCTACGAAATTTGATTAGATTACACATGAATGCTTCTGATTCGTATGGTTGGGTGTAGGGGGTACTTGCTTCTCATCATTAGCATTGTTGTTAGGGATGGTGCTGGTTATCTAGATTAGTTATATAATAAACAATTATTGTAAACGCATTAACAACTTATGTTTTTTAAAAATTAATATTTTAATTTACATACATTATCAAATAAAAACATGTCTTCTTCACATAGGATCAATAATACATCACATGATGAAAAAATTAGTAGGAGAAATGGTATATTGAAGAGAATTGAAGTGAACTACTACAAGTAGGAATCTCATATGCTGATCTCGACCCTTATTATATTCAAGGACTATGTTCAACTATCACATACAATCCTAGAGGGGATGGAGCAAGTCTTATACTAAGGAGAGCCTCAAGGCCTAGGACCTTCTCCAAACCTAGAAGAGATAAATCAATGGACCATAGGAGAAGAAATAGGAGCCATGGTGATTCTCCTAGTTCACCATCTTCCTCTTCCTCCTCAACATCTAGTTTTGATGAAGATGAACATAGGTATAAAGATAGAGATATACTAAGGAATCAAGATGAAGATAGAAATAGAATGCAAATGCAAGATGAAAGACATCAAAGTGAACATAGATGAGATCATCACTATTAGATAAATAGAAATAGGGATGACATGTCTAATGAAGACAAACCCTTCCTGGTGACTAGGAGCATGATACAAATTAGGGAGGCAGTTCAAATACCTTGTAGGCATCAAAGGGACAGTTGCATCAAATGGCTTGATATGAATAACATTTCTAAATTTAAGGGTGGCTATAATTCTGATCTCCTACATCATTTACAAGTCTTCCATGATGCCTACGCCTTACAAAACATTGAAAGTAGATGGCAAAAGCTTGAAATTTGAAAGGGATACTAATAAAAGAAGTTGAAAGTTGGTATAAATCATTGGAACTAGATTCAATCCACTAGTGGTTCATAATTCTTAAGCTCTTCAACAAAAAAATACTAAACCTATGAGAGAGTGTCCAATCTAAGAAAACAAATCCAAGGATGGAAGAGGGAAAATCATGAATCCTTGGATGTAGCCTTGGACAAATACTATTCTCTACTACATAGATGTCCAAGCCTTAGTTTTTCTCAAAATGAGCAGTTTCTCCACATCATAGATGGGCTAGGATGACCCTTAGGATCTATGCCTAAGGACAATTATATGAAGTGAGAGCCCATTAGATACAAAGGCTAGTTGAATAGGTGGAAAAAGAAGAAGGAGAGATATGTAAAAAGGAGAGCATAGATGAATATAACTAGGATCCAAATCTTCATGAAAAAGATGTCCATATTTATGATCAAGAAAACACGACAGCTCTTGATGAGTTGATTTCATACAAGACCTTACCAATACAAAATTCTATCGTTGAGATTGAAGCAAGGGTAGATAAGATGTGGGAGTTGATGAATGAAAGTTACAACTAACTTGAAAATCATAGAGGAGAATAAAGTAAAAAGGATTAAGTGATCAAAGAAAAAATAGGAAAAAAAACAAAGAAACAAGTAAGGACACTTATCAGCAAAAAGGAAAGATAGTTGTAGTAGAAGAGGTTACAGACTCATATACAGAAGAGGATGATGGACGTAACATTTGCTAACATGAACATCCAAAGGATCATTTCCTAGTTATGTTACATCGATAAGAGTTTGGGGCTTTTGCTTTGAATCCTAAGTTTGTAGAAAAGCAAATGCCTAGGAGATTGTCTTACTCACAAGGTAATTATAGATAGTCCTATAACCAATAGTACTATCCCAATGGCACTTCTTATCAACCTCAAGACTACTATCAACCACAATGGAAAAACCCACAATCATGGAGGATGCCATCAACAAACTATCAATACTCCTATCATCAACCAAACCCTTATGCATATTATGTTCAACAATCTATTTCTCCAGATGGTTCTACTTCACCTACTTCAAATCACTACTACTACTCTCCTGAATACCATCAACCCACAACATCTCCTATGGGATCACCATCTCACACCTCTTATTTTTTATCACATCATCAATCCTCTCATACTTTCCTCCAACATATGTCACCACCAATAATGCAAGAAGGATTAACACCACAACCTCAACAAAAGAATGTCACTTGTGCCATGAACATACGAGTGTATGATAATGTTAGTAGACCTCAATAAAAGTGTAAAAAATTTTCTTTCTATAGGATAGTTTCCACACATGTGAATAAAAATAATAGAGCTACTAGCTCATCAGAACTAGCACAAGGACAATCTGGTGCAACCCCTTTCCTCACAAAACAATGTCTTCTAATCCTACACAAAAGTGAACAACCATTACCACTTTGACACAAAAAATGAAAGGTGAACCTATCATTGTGGAGAGACAAAAAATTCCATGCTTTACTAATAATGATAAGGGATGTACTTGTGGGATAAAATTTCAAAGTATTAACACAATTCCTATACCAACCCACAACAAACTTAAGGAACAAGTGTGTGTGCAAAACCAAGTCTACATAATAGCCACTAAACCAAAAGACACCCAGTGGCTTAAAATGAAAATAAAAAACCATTCAAAAGATGCATGGAAATATCCAAACCACTTATTAGTTCTTTTCCTAAGAAAATGAACCAAACAAAGAACTTAGAGAAGAACATCTTACACTCTAACTATACACCAAAACAAGATGTTAAACAATGATACATAGGAACTAAAATAGAAAATAAACAAGGAAACATGTCTGGACCCCTTAAAAAGAAAACACCTTCTTGTCCAGCTAAAGATATGTCTTCAAATGATCAAAACATGATTATCATCAATGTTAAATGTACTACCAAATGAAAAATTAAATCATTAAAGATGATAAATGAAAAACTTATATTGTATAACAGAGGAAATGTGTAGTCCATTTTCCAAATGCTCAACCATGAGTTTAGTTGTGGGGGAGATACCAAATCTTAAATCAAGAACTAATGTGTGCTTTCAATTTTTTGTTTCACATTTTTTTATCATTTTCCTATTTCTTAAAAAAATTTCCAATTCTTAATATGCTTTCTATTTCTTGTTATTTTTCTTTTCTTTATAATTTTCTCTTTTATTGAGTCATTTCCTTTATGTTTTATGAATGTCTACTATGTATTGTTAATAACAATGTTACCAGTCATGATGTAGAAGTCAATGTTATGTGTTGGATCTTTGTCTTATGCTATCAAATTGATTGGGTAAATAATTGTGTAATCCAGCAAGAACACATCATCCATCCTTCTAGTTTCTCTACATAAAAAGGTATTTATCATGAAAGTAATATGGTTCTTCTCACATAAAACTAAAATTAATTAATGATCATTATGCCTTGAATAAAGAGGGAAAGACCAAGTGGAAAAGGTAAAGGATGTGACCTCAAGGGGATTTGTGGGTTCTCTTCTTGACATCCTTCTTGTGGTTTATGACTTCTAATGGAACGTACCATCACTCCTAATTGTCGACCAATAAATAAGATGCATGTCTTTGAATGGTGTGGTTTCCATGAAAAAAAACACAAATAAAAACACACACAAAAGAGAAGAAGAAAAAATAATGAAAAAAAAACAATGGGAATTCAAAGCGGACCCCTTAGACATAATAATGGGCTACAAGCACTGGTTATGGGGCTTGAAAGACATGTTACCCATGCCTAAAGGCACCCCTCTAACTAAGGCCCTTTCTTCCTTCCTTCTTCTCCTTTCTTTTCTTTTTAGAGTGATGTTCATTCGCTATGGTTGTTATGGACTCATGATGGTAGGCAAGAAGGAACACATCAATACAAGGCCACTATTAATGGTATGGACTTGGTCTAAAACTTGATGAATAGGTATGATGGTCATTTTAATCATAATTGACATAAGAACCTATTACAAACATGGTAAAGTACCTAACATCCCAATCTCTACAATCCCTTCTCATCCCATTATTCACCTCATTACTATATGCAATTATGAGCCTAATGGTTTTGTATAGTATAATAAAAAATCCTAACCAAGGCAGTTGTGTGTTGTTTGAAACATAGACATGATCTACATTTAACTTCTAAGGTGTCCACGGACATCTATAGAAGTGGTTATGCAAGGGAATTATGGCAAGAGCATGCTTTGGGGAGGACCCACTTGCATAACTTTTGTTGATCATGGATCTGAACAAAACCTAACATCCTCAAGAACATCATTAACAGCTTCTCTGAATTTATGCATGATTTTGTGATTAATTTCTCATCAATTTCAAGTTATCTTTAATGCTTTTATACTCAAACTTCCTCTAAATTCAAAATTTCTTGGCCATCTTATGAAGCAGACCTTTGGCTTTAATTGTTCAAAAACTTGTGTACTTCTAGAGTTAAGCTCATTTATCATGGGGGGTTAGCAATGTACTTTTTGAAATTTTTATAACACCCCATTTCTAAAAATTATGGTAACTAATCATAAAAATAATCAAAATAACATGAACAGTTTAATGATTTTAATTACCTTAGAGCCTTGGGAAACATTATTATGGAATCATCTTGAGCTTACATGCTAAAATTGTTTCAAATTTTGAGCTAACTAAGGATTTGGGAAGAGTTAATAATTAATGAAAAATTATCAAAACTAATGTTGATCCTTTTGTGATTTTGGATGAAGCCAAATGAAATCCCTAAGGTTGAAGGTCTTGTAAAAGCGAAGGAAATGATGCTAGGAAGAGAACAATGGAGGCTATGCCCATGGACAAATAATAGCACATACAAGGATTTAATCTCAAACATCACATGTTTGTTGGATCCATGGGACAATGAGAAGAAATTTTAGTCCATCCCTCAAGAATGTTTTGCATAGAAAGATAAGCATCAACATAACAATCAAAGTTGGAAAGTCTACCAGCACTAGTGACAACAAGAAGATTCATCTTTAGCAAATTTTTGAAGGCCTTTGAAATTTTGCAACCTTTGATGTCTATCCAGTCTTTTTGCCATTTTGTGATACATCCACTAGAATAAAATTTTGTAATGTAGCACTCCAATTTTGTAATCGTAGCCAATCTAGTCTTGATCCCCCATAATTTTTGTAATGAAAGTTCATCCATTTATATATAACTTGAGGACAAGTTTTTAGTCAGTTGTGAACATACGATGAGACATCATATGTCAGGCAACTTTGTCAATGCATCCCTATCAATGAATCCTCATCAACGCATCCTTATCGATGTATATGTGTGGATGAAAATGCAGTGATGCATTAACAAGAAATACATCTTGGATGTGTTGACGTAGCCCCATTGATGCATCCTCGTTAAAATAACTAAATGCATTAACACATCCCCATTAATGTAATGCTTCTATTTGCATATAAATATGCAAGCACCCACTATGTATTTGACATCATTTGATCAGTAGTGTAGCTAGAATCTTGTAGTTTTATTCTATAATAATAGAAAATAGTTAGTGAGTGCCCATAGTGTGGATTTGAGTTAGTTGTATGACATTTTATTTGAGTGGCATTGTACCTAGATACATTCCATGAATGAAAATAAGATTGAGATTGATTCCTATTCATTGCAACACTTTAACTTAGAATAGATTTACTTTCAATGCAATTTATTTTCTATGTACTTAGTTAACATTTACATTTTCATGTCTGTTAATCAATTGATGGAATGAGTGTGACTAGTTTTGAGCGTAAACATGTATTTTCTTGGTAATCCCAATAGCATTATTACTTGGTTCACCTAATAGTATAACACTTGGTAATCCCAACAATGAATACATGAGTTCAACATATGTACAACAAGCTAGGAACGAACACTCATCGCCATTAGAATAGTTTAGGATTTATCTTCTTATTATTAATTAGTTTAAATAATTAATTTCTACATTATTATTCAGTTAGTTTAAGGACTACACAACATCAATAATCATATGCCTTACTTTGGGCTAAACCATGTGTGACCAAACTACCACTAGTCCAAGTGAAAAGACAACCTATGATCAATGCTTAACAATCTAGATACCACACTAGTCTCATCCATGAAATTCAACCAAATTGCATGTGAATGCTTGTGATTCATATGGTTGGATGTAGGGGGTAACCACTAGTCATCATTGGTACCATTACTAGGGACTTTAGTTAGTTAAGTATGCTACATAGGCAAGATCATGAAATTATCTAAGGATGTTGTAAAAGAACACTTAAAGGAAAATCATTAAAAAACATAATATTACTAAACACACAATGCTTTTGAGAAATCACTAATATGACTTCTTTTCATAGGCAGGATTCTCCACCACCATTTGTAAGTAGATCAACTCAAAGGCAAGAAGGCCAAAATATGCAAGTACCCTAATAATTCAAAGTTGTCTACACTCATCCAAATGCTTACACTCTAGATTTCACCTTCATCCTACATCAAGATAAGCAACCATGATGGAGGGACATGGAGGACAACATTGTGTTGCCTCTTGATCGATTCATTCTTACAATGTTATTAAACAATCCCATCAAGTGGGACATTGCTAAAATTAATGTAGATTATGAGGTTCAAGACAATGCCTATCGGGATTATCATCACATAGATGCCCAACGGAAAAAAGATCAGCAGATGGAGGCTTGATATGAGGCTTCCAAAGGCAAACGGTTTCCTAACCACTTGTTCCTGCAAACCCATAAAGAAGGTAAGAACTTCTTTTTGGGCATCTCCTCATACAAAGATTCTCCTCCTATCTTTGATGGGGAGAGCCTTAACCAATGTTTGTAGTCAACTATGAACAACCTTGGTGATGGGAAGAATGGCTCTCAAGATTAGGGGATCTCAAAAGATGGTACCCACAACCATTCATCTAGAGGCAAGAATAATGATAGGCACTAGGAGAAAGATAAACATGATGATGAAGGTAGGGATTCAAGAAGAAGAGGCAGTGGACATCATTCAAGTGTTGATTCTCCTTCCTCTTTGTCTTCATCATCATAATCTTCATCATCTTTCTCCTCTAACTTTGACAGGAGAAGTAGAGGCCAAGACCATGGTAGAAACAACAAATATTGGGATGAAGATGAATGGGGGGTTAGGGATGACTATAGATCTGCTAGGACAATAGGAACTAGGGGCATGAGCAACAATGTGGGGAAGAACATCATAGAGAACAAAGGCATAGCAAGACTCATGATAAGCATCATAGCCATAATAGGCATCACAAAAATCGTCATTGCTATGATTAGCCCCTACTAGCTACCAAAAACATGTTGAATATTTTAGAGGCTATTAGAATTCCCACCAAGCACTTAAAGGATAGTTGCATTAAATAGTTGGATATGAACAATATCACTAAGTTTGGAGGGGCTCAAAGTAGAATTTTTTTGCCAATTTTCCACTATAGAAATAAGTGAGTTTAGGCAAGATGAGGTGTCAAGGCCTGGACCAAATCTGGAGGCCACCTTAACCAAGGCATGTCTAAAATAAATCCATTCTAAGGAGGTCCAAAGTATCATTCTTTAGTGATGAAGCATCAAAGTGGTACATTGATAGGCCCTCGTCAATGAGTTCCCATCAACATGGTGTTCCTCATCGATGGGGCCACATCGATGTAGCATTTGTTACGTTTATGCAGCTTCATAATAAAGTTTATAAATACATGTGCTCTTGCTGTGTATTAGCATTCTTTGGTCAATAGAGTAGCTGAACTCTTGTAGTTTTATTCTATAGTCTTAGAGAACAATCAATGTACTTGCAATATGGATCTGAATCAGTTGTAAGGTGTCTTATTTGAGTGGAAATGGTAATATGATCAAGATTGATTCTTATTCATTGCAGCACTTTGACTTAGACTAAATTTACTTTCCATGCAATTTAAATTTCATATACTTAGTTAATATTTACATTTCTATCCATGTTAATGAATGGCAGAATGAGTGTGACCAATTTCAAAAGTAAACACCTATTCACTTGGTAATCCTAGTAGCGTTATTGCTTAGTTCGCCTAGTAGCATAATGCTTGGTAATCCAAGTAGTGGATATGTGGGTTCAGGACATGTATAGTAAGCTGGGCATGAACAATCATTGCCTATAGGCTAGTTTGGACTTGAATTTCTATTGTTAATTAGTTTAAATAATTGATTTCTTCATTATCATTAGGAGTAGCATAAGGCCAAAACAACACCAAGAATCATATGCCTTACTTTGGACTAAACCACATGTGACAAAGCTACCACTAGTCCAAGTGGGAAGATAGTGAATTGTAATCAAGGCATAATGATCTAGATGCTACAACTAGTCATACCCATAAAATTTCACCAAATCATGCGTGAATGCTTGTGATTCATATGGTTGGGTGTAGGGGGCACCTCACCACTCATCATTGGCACCATTACCTGATGGTGCTAGTTATCTAGATTAGTTATATCATACACGATTTCTATAAACGCATTAATAATTTATCTTTTAGAAAATATTAAGTCAGACACATCATTAACTAACACAAATGTCTCTTTCACAAGGAAGTGATAATGCATCATATGGAGACAACATTCATTGGAGAACTAATGAGATATATATTGAAGAAAGTTGAGGTGACCAATCTCATGTTGGAATTTCATATGTTCATTACCACCCTAAATACACTCAAAGACTACATTCACCTAAGGTAGACAATCCTAAAGAAGATGAAGTAAGTCCTAGACCAAGGGAGGCCTCAAGGCCTAGGACCTCCTCAAAACTTGACAAAGATAAATCAAGGGACCATGGGAAACACTATAGAAGCCATGGTGACTATCCTAGTTTCTCATCTTCCTCTTCCTCTTCCTCTTCAATGTCCAGTTCTGATGAAGATGAACGTAGGTATAGACATAGAGCTCCACTATGGGGTAGAAATAAAAATAGAAATCGAAACCAAGGTCAAATTCAAAGACATCAAAATGAGCATAGACAAAATCATCACAATTAAAAAAATAGAAATAGAAATTTTCACCACAACATGTTCGATGACGGTGAACCCTCGTTGGCCACTAAGAGCATGATGTAGATCACAAAGGCAGTTAAAATACCCCACAGGCATTGCAAGGAAAGTTACCTCAAAAGCCTTGATGTGAATAACATCCCTAAATTTGGGGGATGTTATGCTTTTGATCCACAACATCATTTGCAAGCCTTCCATGATTCCTACATCTTACAAAACATTGAAAGTGGATGGCAAAAGCTTAAGCTCATTCCTAGGACACTAATAGATAAAGCTGAAGTGTGGTATAGATCATTGAAACCAAATTCAATCCATAGGTGGTCCACAATGCTAGAACTTTTCAACTAGAAATACCAAACCTATGCAAGGATGTCCAACCTAAGGAAACAAATCCAAGGATTGAAACAAGAACAGCATGAACCCTTGGATATGGCCCTAGATAGATGCTATTCTCTATTGAATAAATGTCTAGGCCATGGTTTCTCTCAAGAAGAGCAACTTTTTCACATCATAGATGGGCTTCATAGTCAAACGAGAGAGACCCTTGAGATGTATGCTCAATGTCAATTATATGAACTAGGAACCCATTAGATCCAAAAGCTAATCGAGCATGTGGCAAAAGAAGAAGGAGAGCTATGTAAATGAGAGAATGTTGAGAAATATCACTGGGACCTAACTCTTCAAAAAAAGAGGGTCCATATCTATGATGACAAAAAGGAGGTAGCTCTCGATGAGGTGATCTCATAACAAACCTTTTTAATACAAAGTCTAGTAATGAGCTTGAACCAAGATTAGATAAGATGTTGAAATGAATATATGAGAAATAGCCTATTACACAAATGACATGCTTCATCATGCTCTTACTACATCTTGGTAGGAGATGATGAAAAACAAGGCACTCACCAAGCTACGTGAAGAGGAGTGGCCACCACCCCCACCACCTACTAGAGAAACAACATCGGAGGCTCATGGAGCAATTAAGTACATGAGAAAGTTCCATGAGCAACTCCTATAGTAGTAGTAGGGAGAACTAAGTGGTGGAGAGCCCTCAGTCTACCATCCAATGTTGAGTCAAGCCACTCTCAGCCAAGCCATTACAAAGGATGAAGCTTTTCTGTAGCTTTAGAAAAAATTGAAAGAAGATGAGAATGCAAAGGAGATGACAGTCTTCAACAGATCCTTATTCAAGGCTCTTACCATCAACACTGATAAAAAACTTGTAGAAAGTCTGCAAGGAAAATCTAACTTTGACCAAAAACATTCACCACTTATGAAATGTCGAGGAAAAAAAGGACCATATGATCAAGTTTTTGAGACACCAGCAGGAGTAGCTCACCAATGTGAACATGGATCTAAGGAGGTTGGTAGTAGAAAACTACAATCTCTTAATGGAAAAAGTCCATGCACTTCACCAAAAAATGGCCATTGAGGTAGCTACCTAGAAGAATGAGACCCTGAAATTTAAATGAGTGAAGAATCATTACAGGGACCAAGTTAGCCTACTTAAGGAGGTAAACAAAAAGGAAATTTAGTTGCCCAAGGTAAAGATGAACGAGATCCTCCAACAACTCTAGCAAAGCAATGGTGTATGGCAACCAATTTGTGATGGATTGAATTCCTACAAAAAGGTAGAGATCCTCCTAAAGGAGCTACAAATTGAGGAGATGAAAGAGTACATGGAGTTAGCTAACCTCCATTATGCAAACTTGGCGATGTTGATAGCTAACAAGTCATAGTTATAGTTAGAAAAGTAGGTGGCCAACTCATACCTCCTTTATGAGGTCGAGTTTAAGCATCACAAAGATGTTAGAAATTGAATCAAGGAAAAAATAAACAAGAATAGGAAAATTAAGCATGTACAAAATTTACATGGAAACACAAATCAGGATGAAAACCATGGGTAGAAGTAGAGAGTTAATTCATTAGATCAAAGATTGAGAGTGTACTATAGGGGAGTGATCCCACAAAGGGGAGTGCAAAGGGTGTTTACGTAAAAGGGAGAGAAAACAACGTCCCTTCAACTTTCAACCCTTTAACTTCTATAATGGTCAACCCTTCAACTTATGTAATAGTTAACACTTCAACTTCTGTAACAGCCAACCCTTCAACTTCTGTAATGGCCAACCCTTCATCTTATGGTAATGATCAATCCTTCAACTTCTGTAATGGCTAACCCTTCATCTTCTAGTACAATGTAATAACATAAAACTAGAAAGAGAATTTGATTCAGCTACCACATGACTCTAACAACCTTCCACTTGGAGATTGATCTAAGAAAAAAAACTCTTGCAACCTTGCTTCTCCCACGTACACCATCAGCTTCTAGTGCAGCACCTCCTCATCACTAATCATGGAGGCCTGCTAAGATCATGTAAACCCTCAAGTTAGCAATGGTCACCACCTTGGTCAACATGTCTATAGGGTTCTTTGACCTAAGAATCTTCCTCAACAATAATGTTCCATCATCTATCAACCCATGGATATGATGATACCTCAACTGAATGTGTTTAGATCTAGAATAAAAAACTAGATCCTTAACCAAATGTATGGCACTCTAACTATCATTGAAAAGCTCACTATTGTCCTGTGTCTTACCCAACTCTCCTAGAAGATCCTACAAGCAAATCATCTCCTTTCTAAATACTAATATAGCCATATATTCTACTTCTGTGGTTCAAAGAGCAACGCTCTTTTGAATTCAAGATATCCAACTCATAGTAGTACTACCCATAGTGAAAATATAACTAGTGGTGCTCTTCTTACTATCTAAATCACCTCCCAAATCTGCATAAAAAAGCCCTATAGAATAATGTTTCTCCTTTTAAAATAAAGTGTCATACCCAAAGTTCCTTTTAGATATATTGAGAGCCACTTTACGACTTCCCAATGTTCCCTTCCTAGATCAAACATGAACCTACTAACAACTCCCACTCCATGTGCTATGTCAAGTCTGGTATAGATCATAACATACATCAAACTTCCAACTGTTGAAGCATATGGTATTCTAGACATCTATTCACATTCTTCTTTTTTCCTTGGTGATTGCTTCTTACTAAGAATGAAGTGACTTCCCAATGGAATGCATCTGGTCTTTGCATCCTAAATGCTAAACTTGCTAAGCACTTTCTCTATGGACTTTTCCTAAGACAACTTGAGAATCCCTTGAGATTTGGTTCTATTAATTCTCATCCCAAGTATCTTCTTGGCTAGTCCCAGGTGTTTCATCTCAAATTCCTTTGCTAGTTGTTGCTTTAGTTTATCTATCTTTTGTAAACTAGACCCTACAACAAGTATGTCATCAACATACAAGAGCAATATAATGTATAAGTCATCAAACCTCCTTGTGTAGCAACAATATCCATCTCACATCTTGTCAAACCAGCATTAAACATGAATTGATCAAATTTCTTGTACCATTGCCTAGGAGCCTATTTCAAACCATACAAGCTCTTCTTCAACTTCTGTAACAGTCAATCCTTCAACTTTTGCGACCCTTCAACTTCTGGCAACTTAGGTAGTATCCATGTCGTATTTTTCTAAAGTGACTTCATCTCATCTCTCATAGCCAACTCCCACTTAATACTATTTTTCACCTACATTGCTTCATCAAAACATTCTAGTTCCCTAGCATCAATCAAAAGTAAAAAATGTAATGAGGGAGAGTACGTATCTTTGGGCTTTGGTGTTCTAGCAAACCTTCTCAACTGAGGCTCTAGTGTAACTATTTCTAACTCAACTTCAACTATCCTATTTCTAGGATTTTCTTGAATCCTTCTAGCTACATCCCTCTCAAATATCTCTTCCAATTCAAACTTCTCACTTTTGTTTTCCTACTTCCCTACATTTTTAAATTCTGAACTGAACCTATCCTTGTACACCACATGTTCACTAAAAATAACATCCATGTGCCTTATAATTTTTCTATTTTGTTCATCCCAAAAATGATAACCAAAATCATTGAATCCATAGCCAATAAAATAACATTTCTTGGCTTTAAGGTCAAGTTTATTTGAACATCATAACCTAAGTGCACATATGATACACAACCAAAAAATTTTAAATGTGAGAAGTTTACGACCTTTCTTGATCATTCCTCCTCATGTATCTTAAATTCCAACAAAACTAAAGGTCCTAGATTTATGAGATAGGCTACTATGCTAACTACATCTATCCAAAACATCTTTGGTAGTACAAAACAATATCATCATGCTTCTAGCTCTCTCACTCAAGGTCTTGTTCATTCTCTTAGCAACACTATTTTGCTTCAATGTTTCAAGAACTGTCTTAATCATTCTGATCCCATTCTTAGTATAGAAAGCCTTGAACTCTAGACTATCATGCTCCCCTCCATTATTAGACTTCAAACACTTGACTTTCAAACTAGTTTGGTTCTCCACTTCTGCCTTCCACCTTTTCAATGTAGAAAACACATTAGATTTGTTTTTAAGAAAATAAACCCATACCTTTCTAGTGGAATCATCAATGAATGTGACATAATAGCATGAGCCACCAAGGGAACTCACTGGGGCTAGTCCCCATACATTTTTATGTACTAGTTCCAACTTCTTGATCTTTAATGTTCTTCCAAATTTTGAGAAACTAACTCATTTCTGCTTCCCACAAACACATCCTTCACAAACCAACATCAGTAGACCTCAAGTTCGATAATCTCCCCTATGAGGCCAACAACTTCATTTCCTTTTCACTCATGTGACCCGACCTATAATGCCACAACATTAACATTGATTCTAAATCAACCACTAACATTATGTCTTTTATTTCTGAAGTGGTGTATAATGTTCCCACCTTATTTCCCTAAGCAACGATTAGATTTCCTTTAATTATTTTCCAAGATCCACCTCCAAATACTGTATTGTACCCTTCATCATCTATTTGACCCATAGAAATAAGGTTTTTCTTTAAACCTAGAACATGTCTATAACTTCAGTTGCTTCTGTGGGTAGTCTTTATATAAACATCATCCTTCCCCACAATGTTTAATGGCTCATCATCTACAAGATAATCCTTTTCAAAATTACCAAAAACATAGTTATTAAATAGTTCTTTAGAAGAAGTGGAGTGAAATAATGCATCTAAAACAAGAATCCAAGATTCAGTACCACTATCCACACAACAAGCTGAGGCATCAGTAATTTCTTTAGTAGCTGCATTCACTGAATCATCATGCTAATTTTTCTTTTCTTTCTTTGATGCCATGCACTATTTTCTAAGGTGACCTTTCTAATCATAATTCCAAAAGGTGACATTCTTGCGACCCTTTAATTAACTTCTTCCCTTGGACTTTGGTTTTCCATGGCCTTGATTCTGTCCCTGCTGAAGACTTCTACCTCTACCTTCATTACTAAAGAAAAAACTCAAAGATTCACCTAACTTCCTTCTACGTATATCCTCACTGAGAATCAAATCTTGAACTCCAGACAACTTTAGTTTTTAATATCTTGATGAACTACTAACTATAGTCACCACTGCAGATTAGCTATCAGGCAATGATGATAACAAGATCAACACTTTGATCTTATCATTAAAGTTTACTTCCATAGAACTCAACTAACTCATGATTAGATTGAACTCATTAATGAGATCTGTAACCGATGCACTTTTAGAAATCCTCAAATTGAATACTTAATGCATCAAATATACCTTATTCGAGGTGGATGGCTTCTTGTACATATCTAATAAGGCCTTCATCAAACCCTAAGTAGTCTTTTCATTGATGATATTAAACGCAACGTTCCATGATAATGTAAAACGAATCATCCCAAGAGCTTGGCAATCTAACAGTTCCCAATCCTCTTTACTCATATGATCTAGCTTCTTCCCCAACAGTGGTTCATACAACTTCTTTTGGTATAGATAATCTTCGATCTACATCTTCCAAAACCTCAAGTTCATCCCATTGAACTTGTCAATCTTGACTTTTCCATCCTTGAATGCCATCGCTCCCA
The DNA here is from genome assembly GCA_015680685.1 of Gnetum montanum. Classification (NCBI taxonomy): domain Eukaryota; kingdom Viridiplantae; phylum Streptophyta; class Gnetopsida; order Gnetales; family Gnetaceae; genus Gnetum; species Gnetum montanum. The sequence goes on from MNCI01013274.1 coordinate 31,302, forward strand.
CTGATCCTTTACAAACCTTGCTTCGATACCAATTTTTTAGGAAATGAATTAAGCAAAAAATAAACAAGAACACAAAAAATAAGCACACATAGAATTTACATGGAAACTCCAAATTAGGATGAAAACCACAGGCATAAGTGATGAGCGACAAGGTTCCCCTACACCCAACCATATGAATCACAAGCGTTCATGCATAATATGGTCGAATTTCGTATACTATAGTTACTAAGTATACTAGAGATAAACAACATATGTGTGTTGTTCATTCTTTTTCTTCCCAGCCCACTTGTGAAATGCAATTGTATGGTTAAGTGTAACTGAGGCATATGATTTTTATTATTTTGTGTTTTTATGGAATTACTCACCTAGAACAAGAATAAAAGTAAGAGTGATTTAAAATTAAAAGTAATTAATTGCTAAGTAAACTATAATCTAATCTATCCTAACACAAGTAACCATTCCCACTTCTCAAACACATCCTAAACTCTGTGTAAACACTGCTGAGCTATCAAACGCTAATTGTTTTTGAGCTACCAAGTGTCAAACGTATGCTCGAAGGGGTTATGCTTGTGTAATTTAATGATTTGCTTAATTGATCAAAACTAATTGTTGCATAAATAACATTAATGTAAATTGCACGAAATAATAGTATGTAAATGCATAAGGAAGAAAATGTCAAATGCTACAAGGAATGGATCAAAGACCTCTTCTTTATTTCCAACACAATGTTATGCTCAGGTACATCAATGCTTGAATAAAGATCCGTTCACCCTTAGACCTCCTTCTACAAGCACTTGGAAAATATTCTAACTTTAAAATGGACAAACTGCAAGAGCTTTGCTACTAACTACTAAAACTTCCTTCCAATTATGCACCTGGGCGCTGTATTTATAGACTTGGGAGTAACCCTGCGATATCAAATGTAAGATATTGCATCTTGGGCTACGATATCACATACCTGATATCGTGTACTCGATATCGCAGCCACCCTGATATCGTAGTGATGAAAAACATGATTTATCATACCCCCACGATTGAATGAAAACTTATTCTTGGGTATAGAAGAAGAGGGAAAAGTCCCTTAATAGGGGGTGTAGACTTATTTTACTGACATGCAGAGTGACACAGAGAAAATAGACAAATACAAGAGTGCCCAAGCATACAATATTACAATGGTGTACAACATTGGGTGTTCATGACAATAGGAAAGAACACCAACAAATCCAAAGGACATCCAACCCCTCTTGGCAATAGAAGAATGAGGGAGAGGTAGAAGAGATCTAGCGGTTAGGAACAATCTCCCGCGAGTGATATGGTTGCATCCTCCTTGGTGATGATAATCTTGCTTCCAGTCCACGCTTCCCACTGCAATCACAACAAAACCAAGGATTAGTATTTATAGTGTAACAAATAATGGCTAAGTACCTTATCTCATTGGTGATTTTATTTATCTAGGTTATGATTGTGATAGATTGGTTGCTTGATGTTGTTAGTGGAAAGACTAACGAATAGGTTAAATAAGAGAAGTGATCCATATAATTCAGAAAAAGCTTAACACAAGGAGTATTGGAAAAGGGGTATTCACAACAATAAAAAGGAGGTCATTACAAACAGTTGTGAAGGTGCATACAATTGGATGACATGGATGGGGTAAATAAAAATAAATAAAAAGAATTTGATTGTAACAATCTCTAAGGGTAAAGAACTTAACTTAACCAAACAAAAAGATATGCAAGTGGGTCCTCCCTAAAGCAGGCACAGGCCTTTTATGCCCTTTCATAACTTCAAACCAAGGAGTCTGTGGGCACCATGGATGATTAATGGTTACAAAAAGTTAAGTACAAAAACCAAAAAGTAACTGACTAGGAATTCCGACACATCAAACCAAAACATTAAATCAAAACATGAAACTGGCAGCGAGGTGAGGCATGAAGAGCATAGATGGATGATAGAGAGAGTGGAATGGAGTTCCTAATTATGGTTACATACGATCCCTTGTGGAGTTTGTGATTAATTGACTTGGTAAGACCCTTCCTCAGTCCAGATCAAAACCAACCACTTTCAGTGACTTCACATCGATATTCTAAGGCAAGTCCATCCCCTAAGACATAAGAAGGCTCCCACAAAACAATCATCATTCCAAATTAGAGTGAAGGTAGGAAGTGAGAAAGGACCTTAGTTAGAGGAGACAAGACAAGTCTCATAACTAGTGCTTGTAGCCCTTTTATTTGGTCTAAGGGGTGTGCTTTGAATTCTCATGTTTTTCTTCTTCGAATGGGAACCACACCATGCAAAGACCCATGCATTTTTTGCATTTATTTTATCCAAGGAGTGTGCTTTGAATCCTTATCTTCTTTTTTTTTTTTTGTGATGAGGACCACACCATGTAAGGACTTATTTGACTTCCTATTATGAAATGATGCGGAACGGTGAGAAGCTTACGAGAACACTCCTGCACATAGAAAAGTAGAAAAACACAAAGAATAATACATCCCTTTGAAGCCACACCCTGTCTAAACCTTTGATTCCTTCCCAATTCTAGAAACTACACAAGTCATCAATTTATTAAAGTTGTATTAATGAAGAAGAGATTGCACGCTTCCAAAACAAGGAAAACCATAGAGTATGTGGATGGGTGTATAATGTGGACTCATTGCCTATTACATGAAAAGAAACCATGTCCTAGTCATTAGTAATGACATTCAAAGTCAGAAACCAAACATCAACAATCAAATTACAAATGAAGCATACGACCATCAAGTAGTGCATTACCATTGTACCTGCCACCTTATTAGCAGAAAAAGTAGGGAAACACATCAAATATAAGCAAACATAACCATAAAAGAAAGTAAATGAGTATAAAATAGATATTGAATATATTAACATTGGTGTAAAAAAAAACTAAGAAAATACCAATAACCTTAAAAATATAAATATGTAAAATAAAGATGTAAAACAAAGAAGATGAAAATAAAAAGTTGTAAAACCAAAAATGTGTAAAACAAAAAATTCAAGAACTACGGAGTTTTCAAAGGTGTTAGTATGGGTGGCCATCTCCCCTATGACTAAGTTAGAAGGGAGAGATCTAAAAGATTGAGCATGGTTGTCCATCTAGCGAGGTGTTTATTGTGTTGGTTGGCTTGAGCTCATGGAAAGGTTTTATTTGTTGAATGTTAACTAATTGTTTCTTGTTTGGGCGGTTAGGTTTGTAGATGATCATGGCCCTCGATGGAAAAGTCTCATCAATAATGTAAGGTCCTTCCCACAATGTTTGGAATTTGGTTCTTTGGGGTACATGTGTCGGAATCCAATAAAGAACCTTGTCGCCTGGTTGGAACTTAACTTTTCTTATTTTGAGGTCATGACATTTCTTGTTAAATGCCTTATGCATCTCGTTGGATGACAGGGCCATTAACCAATTTTCATTTAGCAAGTTGAGACTCATTAATCATTCTTTTTGTACTAGGCCTAGATCTAGGTCAAGGTCACAGGCTATAGAGAGTGTACAAAGCTCGAATTGGATGGGCAATGTTGGTAGTTTTCGATACACAAGCTCATAGGGAGAATAACCTATGGGGAGTTTGCACGTGAAGCGATAGGCCCAACAGGCATTGTTTAATTTAGTGCTCCAATCCCTTCAGTATTTACTAATGGTACACATTAAGATTTTTGTAATCTCTCGATTAGTAACTTTAGCTTGATCATTGGCTTGGGGGTGATATGGTGTCGTGAATTTATGTTCAACCCCAAAGCATTGCATTAGCTTTCAAAAAGTGGCACCTGTAAAATGAGTTCCATTATCAAAAATTAACACATGAGGTACACCAAACCTATTTACGATGTTTTTTTGTACAAACCAAGTAGCAATGGTGGATGTATAGTCAGTGATGGCTACTACTTCTTCCCACTTGGTACAATAGTCAACTACGACTATTATATATTTCTTTTCATTGGATAAAGGTGCAATGGGACCCATAAAGTCAATGCCCCAAATGTCGAATGGTTCAAGAGGTTGTATCCATTCTTGGGGTCCCTCCATTAAAGTTATCATTCCACCATCCCTCTAGCAACAATCATAAGCGCAAATGAATTGGTGTGCATCCTTGAAGATTATTGGCCAATAATACCCTGCCATGAGGATTTTTATGGTCGTGTGTCTCCCAACATAATGGCCCCCACCTTTGTGAGCATCCTGAAGAATGTGAAGTTAATCCATATTAGAAACACACCAATGTACCAGACCATCAGGACAAACCTTATAAAGGTTTTCATTAATCTCCATGAAGTATTTGACCTGGTGAAGAAACTGTTGTTTCTTTCTAGTGTCCAACCCTTGCGGTATTTCTTGCTTGAGCAGATAAGTGAGGATGGTGTCATACCATTTTGGTTCATCGGGAATTTGTGCATTAATAGCACCTACAAGGAGAGATTTGTTAGGAAATTGGTTAGATAAAGGACTTTCTTTCTCCTTGTCATCCCATCTTAGTCATGATAAGTGATCCATGATTACATTCTCCACGCCTTTATGATTTACCATTGTGAGATCGAAGTCCTGCAAAATCATGAGCCACCGTATGACACGGGGGCTCACCATTGGTTTGTTCATTATAAATCTAATGGCGCTATGATCTATGTGCACAAATACTTTGTAGCCAAGCACATAGTGCTTGAACTTCTCTAAAGCGAACAACACTGCCATCAACTCCTTTTTGTGGTGGTGTAGTTTAGTTGTGCATCTGCAATGCTTCGACTTCCATGGTGAATGTAATATGGACGTTTTTCATCATCCATCTACATAATCACTACCCTTAAAGCATAATTTGATGCATCAATCATCACATGAAATGGTCTTGACCAATCTGGTGCTTGAAGAATGGGAGTTTCAACAAGCTTTTATTTCAACTGTTGAAATGTTGATTCACATGCAGGGGTCCAGACGAATGATGCATCCTTTTTTGTCAATTCTACCAACGGCTTGGTGATTTTAGAAAAATTCTCGATCAATCGCTAGTAGTAACTAGTATGACCAAGGAATAACTGAACTTCTTTGACCATTTCAGGTTGACGGGTTATTCCTTGGATAACCCTTATTTTTTCAAGGTCCACCTCGATTCCTACTTTTGAGATGTCATGCCCCAAGACTATGCCTTTCTAGACCATAAGATGCCTCTTTTTCCAATTGAGCCAAAGGTTTTTTTCAACACATCTTTTCAACTCCTGCTCAAGACAGTCTAGAGCTTGCTCGAACTTAGCTCCATAGGTAGAAACATTATCCATAAAAACTTCTACCCCGCTACCAATTTGCTATTGAAAAATGCCAAGAACTAATTATTGAAATGTGGTTAGGGCATTACATAAACCAAATGGCATCTATCAGTAGGAAAAAATTTTCCAAGGACTTGTGAAAGTTGTCTTTGCCTAGTCCTATGACACAATCCAAATTTGGTTATAGCGACTATAACCATCAAGAAAGTTGTAATAGTTGTGCCCTAAAATAGTGTCCAACACTTGGTTGATGAAAGGTAACTAAAAATGATCTTTGAAAATTACCATGTTGAGCAGCTAGAAATCAATACACACCCACCATTTACCTCCTTTCTTTGGCACAATCACAAGAGGGCTAACCCACTCACAATCTGTGATAGGGTAGATGAATCCCACTTTGAGGAGTTTTTCAATCTCTTCTTTGATAATCTACTTTAATTAAGAATTCAAACATTGTTGCGGCTATTTTTTCTACTTGCCAATAAGGTTATTGTATATTCGATGCTGGCATATTCTTGGATCTATCCCAGTAAGTTCGGAATATGACCAAACAAAGGCTGCTGAACATTTTTCCACAACTTTTATCAATCTTTTCTTTTGTTCTATAGCAAGCTTGGCATTAATAATAACCAACCTCCCATTTTTCAAAAATATGTACTCCATTCTAACTAGTAACGCCTTCAATTCAAGGGGCTCTTATTTAAAATTATCAAGAATTTCTAGCTCACCCCAATTGATATCATCATTTACTCCTTCGATGAGCTGGTGATGAACTTGCTCGAATTCATCCATACTTGCAACATACTCATACATTAGGGCCTTAGTTGGTTCCATGTATAATGTACTGCTACTACTATCAGCTGTCAACCATTGGGTGCCCTCTTGTTTTGTGGCTATTGTGTACAGACATCTTTGGATATCAACTTCTAGTGCACACTGCTTACATATAGAAATAGATGTTTGCTTTACTGACCATAACTTCTGTACACAATGGCACCCTAAATCACTGTATGTGATACATGGAACTCTCTTCTTCTTGATCTTTCCAAATTCATTTCTTTTAATATCTCCAAGAAAAGATCTCTAATGCACATTTTGGCATCCATAGTACTTAGCCACACCCTTCCCATAATAATTGGAATGTCTCCCTTACAGTTCTCCACTTTGATTACTAGGAAATCAGCTGGATATGACCACCCACAAACGATGGTGATGATGTCTTCAACCAGTCCCAATGGAATAGTGATGGACTGGTCCTCTAGTTCCAGTCAGATGTTACTCTTCTTCAAAGGAGGAAGGTTTCACATTGTGTACATCTCATGCAAGATCAGATTACCACTGGAACTAGAGTCAAGAAGAGCTTTACAAGGCTCATTCCTAGCAATTTGCAAGTAAACTAGGCGACTCCTAAGATCAGCTAATTTTTTGGGCAAGTTACCAACTCGAATCCAATCGGATACAGCATGTGTCAACATTATAGTATGGATTCTAGAGGGATGTTGGTTTGAAGGGGACACAAATAGAGAGGAAACATAGGAAGGTGGAGGAGTAAGGTTACCAACCACTGATGTGTCTGAGGGCCTTGGTGGATTGCAAGGTTGAAAGAAGGGTCTTTTCTTGGTTCATGATTTTGACCTGCTAGATGGGTTAACCGATTACAGGTTAACTACCCTCATAGCATTCCTTTGTTGTGGTTGTGTAGGCAATTCACCCTGCATGGACAGAGTAGGTGGTAGTTATGCAGGAGGTGGAGGAGTAGGTGCAGGAACATGAAGTGCATAAGGGTAGTAGGTGGTATCCCTCCTTAGATAGGGTGATTGATATGTTTCAGGAGGGTAGTGGTGAGATTGGTACACAACAATATGACTAGAGGAGTCCCTTGGAGATGAAGGTTGCTGAACATAGTAACCATAGGGATCTGGTTGCTGGTAAGGGTATTGTTTCCTTGGAGGTGGCAAGGCCCATGATTGTGGTTGCTGCCACTATTGATATACTTTGTAAGGTTGTAGAGGAGTTCCACTTGGGTAGTACTATTGTGGTTGGTGGAACTGTCACAGATTGCCTTATGGATAAGGTAATCTTTTGAGTGTTTGCCTTTGTGCAAGTCGTAGATGTAAGGCATACACCCTAGATTCCTACAAGTATAATACAACTAGACAGCATCCCCTAAGATGTTCATATTGGTAAACATCACACCCACCATCATCATTTGAATCACTATCCATAGCCATCTCTATCATAGCTATCTCACCTTTACCCTTAGATTTGGCACATTCAGCTTCCTTACGTCTCTAATGCTCTCGCTCACCACTTTTTGTCTATAGAGTCCCATAACTAATCAACCTTGGTCACGATTTCTGATTGAAATTTTGGAAATGGCAAGGTTTTCTGATTTACCACCTCATCTCTAACGAATTCATCCTCACTGTCACAAAATCTAACCCCCTTTTTCCGAATAGAAGGGTCTTGGTTGTATTCTTTTGCACTTTCATGTTTTCTCAGCTCTCCCTCCTCCTTAACTACCTACTCAATTAGTTTTTGGATCTAACAGGTGCTTAACTCTGTCAATCTCCCTTAGGCATAGACGCCAAAGGTTTTCCTAGTTTCAGACCGCAACCCATCTATGATATGGCGAAGCGGATCAAGCTAAAAGTATCCATGGCCAGGACACCTATGCAACAGAGAGTAGTATCGACCAATAGCAACATCCAAAGGCTCATGATTCCGTTGTTTCCACCCTTGAATTTATTTTCTTAGATTGCATACTTGAGAGTATGTTTGATATTTTTCATTGAATAATTCCAACATCGTACTCCTCCACCTAATTGATTCTAGTTCCAAGGATCAATACCAACTTTCTACTTCCTTTATAAGTGTCCTTGGAAATAATTCCAACTTTTTCCAGTCATTTTCAATGTTCTGCAACGCACATACCTCTTGGAAGGCCTAATGATGATTTTGCATATCAGCATCATATCCTCCCTCGAACCAAGGAATATTGTTCATATCAATCCTCTTTATTCTACTGTCTTTCACATGCCTTGTTGAAATCCTCACATCCTCTGCAATGTTTAACATACCCCAAGTAGCAAGTAGAGGTTCATCAAGGCCATGATGGTAGTGACTACGATGTTCCCTACTAGCCCTTCTTTCTTGATGATGGGCCTCTCTAGATTACCCGCATCTTCAGTCACAATTGTCTCAACGATCCCTTCGTTGTTCTAGTCCCATCGGTCACCTCCATCATGATTATTTTGTCTACAACCACAATTTGAACTCGATGAAAAAGAAGATGACAATGAAGGGGAATAAGAAGAGGAACTTGCTCCAAACTAACACCTATCATCCTTCCTTTCATGCTTACGACCATGATTATGATCATGATCTCCTTTGTCCCCCTTTTCTTGACTTGCTTCTCCAAATCCATTTTTGTCATTGGATCCATTTTGACCAAAACCTAGATTATGGATTGTAGATTTTACATTCTGGTTGAGGGCTCCTTGAACAAAGTCAAAGAGAGGAGAATCACTAAAGAAACTTTTGCCTTCATCAATTGGGCCAAGTGGAGTTGGAAAGATGTTTGACCCCTTTCCCTTCATAAGCTTGTGTTGGTGCTCCAGCTGTCAATCCCTTAATCTTTGTGCTTTAGTGGGATGATAGTCTCTTGAGTTGGGATCTCACATCTCATATTCTCCATGATGTTAAAGCCTGTGTCAAGCAAGCATTAGCTAGAGCATTTCTGGAATAGATTGGTCAGGTGGTAACACAATGTTGCCTTCTAATGAGTGGCAAGGTACCCCTACACTCAACCATACAAATATGAGTGTTTCACACACAATTTGGTCAAATTCTAAGAACTAAGTGCTTATGTGCCCTTGTGGAACAAGGACAGGTTAGTTGACTATTATCTTTCCAAGCTTACCTGTATGTCACAATTGTATGGTTAAGTAAGCTTGAGGCATATGATTTTTATGGCTTTTATGTTTTTATGTCCTCCACTAGTAGGGAAAGAGAGAGATAAATAAGTGACTAATTTAACTTAACTACTAATTAATAGGCTTTAACTAATCCTAACACCAATATCCATTCTCACTTTCCATACACATCCTGAACCAGTGCAACACTACTGGGATTACCAAACACTAATCGTTATTGGGTTACCAAGTGTTACACGCATGCTCGAAGTGATCGTACTGAGTGTACTTAAAAATTTGCTTAATTGATCAAAATGAATTGAGTGCTAATAATAGAAATGTAAAGTCCATAAAATAAAATAAAATAAATGCATAAGAAAACAAAATAAAAGAAATGATTAAGAAAACAAATCTCAAGTGCTGCAAGGATGAATCAAAGAGCTCGTCTTTATTGTCATACACAAGGTGTGCTCAGGTACACAATGCTCAAATAAAGATCCATCCACCCATCGAATCCTATTGCGGGCACTTGGAAAATACTCTAACTTTCTAAAAAACTACAAGAGTTTCACTACTTGACTGCTACAAGACTTCTTCTTAACTCATTTTTTTGAATACTCTCTATAGTGTGCCTGGGCACTGTATTTATAGGCCTAGGAGTAACCCAGGAATAACCACTCTAATAATAACCACTTTAATAATTAGAGTAACTGCTCTAATAATAACCACTCTAATAATTAGAGTAATTACTCTAATAATTAAAGTAACTACTCTTATAATAACCACTCTAATAATTAGAGTAACCGCTCTAATAATAACCACTCTAATTATTAGAGTAATTGCTCTTATCATACCCCCACGACTGAATGAAAACTTGTCCTCGAGTTCCTTACAAAATATTGGGAAGGTATGGGATTATTAAGTAATTGACAACTGACGGTGGAATGGGATGACAGACTCAACATGCCCAATGAATGGATCAATAAGCATATTACAACATTAGTGTTCATGACCATTGTGGTGAACACTCATACATAAATGACATCCAAGCCTTTATTTAGTAGCTTGTAGAGAAACATAGAGAAAGAAAATGAAGCATGTTGCCGCCAATGCTCAGATTGTGCCTTCCGTTGTTTATCCATAGCCACGCCACCAGACTTGCTCCTTTCATAAATGCTCCAGTTTCAGTCCATCTTGAGTGCTTCCTCCAAGCCTAGTTCATTGTTTGTATGATTGCCATCTGCACACACAACACAGTCACAAATGAGAAAGGATAGATAAACCACAATGCAATTGATACCCTGCCTTGATATGAAGCGCATTGGCTGAGTTGTGGTTATGGCAGAAATTGGTTCAAAAATTTATCACTGGAAACTACCCAAGGTGTAGGGGTTAGGCAATTAGTAAAATGGAAAAAATTGAAAAATTTGTGCCAAGACCCCCATGACTAAGAGCAAACCTTCGGTAGCTATAAGATGGAAAAACATGAGGAACAAGAAAGATGAAAAATATCAACAGCAATGCCAATAAAATGGATGTCATGGATGGGGATGAAACAAGAAATGATTGATTGCAGGAAATGTTTAAGGAAAAGAAGTTAACAATTGCACCAGAAAAGGAATGCTAGTGGGTCCTACCTAAAGTAGGCTCATGCCTTTTATGCCCTAACAAATCCACAAACCAAAGAGTCCATAGGCTCTAGGAATGTCATTTGAAAGGAAGAGTTAAAAAATTACCCACAAGAATTCACCAAGGAAAAACAATGCATCAACCCAGAAACGGACTAATGATAGAACCGGAAATGAGGTGGAAAATGGGGATAAAGATGGAGAGGAGAGAATGAATGGAATCCCAAGAATAAGGTTGTGTATAGCCCCTTGTCTACTTTATGGTTAATGTAACTAAGTAAAACTCATCCCAAATCCAGACTCAAACAAACCACATCCAGTGACCTCTCATCAATACACTTGACCAATCCATCCACCTGAAGTAACAAGAATGCTTCCACAAAAAGTTACCACCATTCCAAAGAGAGCGAGATGGAGAAGTAGAAAACGAGAAACGGCCTTAGTTAGAGGGAACCTTTAGGCATGGGTAACATATCTTTTCAGTTCCATAACCAGTGCTTGTAGCCCATATTACTTTATTATGTCTAAGGGGTGTGCTTTGAATTCTAACTCTTTTTTTTTTTTCTTTTGCAAGAGAACCACACCATGCAAAGACTTATTTTTATTCACTTAGCTTCCCGATTTTTGAACAATGTTAGAATGGCAAAAAACCCAAGAAAAAGCATCCAAGCACCCAAGAGAATGGTTAGCACAAATGCATCGAATCTCCTTGAAGTCACACCTTTTTCATCTTTTGAGTCTTTCCTTGGTTTGAAAAGTACCCAGCCACCAATTTATTAACAAGTTTACTTAGAAAAATGGGACTGTACAGTTCCAAGCCAAAGGAGACCATAGAGTTGTATGGATGAGTGGATGGCATGGACTCATTGCCTATTTTACCAAAAGAACCATACCTTAATATCAGCATCATAGTTCAAAGCTAAAAACCAAACATTAGCAATCAATATGATATAATTCAATCCACCATCATGAGCACTTATTGGAAGATGAATGAAAGTAAATCAAGCAATCGAACAAATAGTAAAAATATGAACAATGATGTAAAACAAAAATAAGAAAAGTTGAAAGAATGTGTAAAAAAAATGTGTAAAACAAAAATTCAAAAAGAACTAAGGGCCTAGGACAATTAGCATAGGTGGCCATCTCCCCCATGACTAAGTTGAAAAGAGGAGATCTGAAATAGTAAGCAGGGTTGTCCATCAAAAGAGGTAGAATGTGTACTAGTTGTCCTAAGCTCATGGAAAGGTTTGGTTTGTTGCACGTTGACCAACAATTTCTTGTCTAGGCCCTTAGGTTTGTATATTATCATGGCCCTTGAAGAAAAAGTTGAATAAATAATATAAGGTCCTTTCTATAGTGTTTAAAATTTAGTACATTGTGGCACATGTGTGGGATTCTAGTAGAGAACCTTATGTCCTGGCTGATATTTAACTTTCCTAATTCTTAGGTCATGACGTTGTTTATTGAAGGCCTTGTGCAATTCATTAGATGATAGGGCAGCTAATCAATTTTCATCTAGCAAGTTAAGGGTTACTAACTGTTGTTTCTGTGCTAGATTAAGGTCAAGGTTGAGGTCACATGTCGTGGATAGTGTACAAAGCTCAGTTTGAATGGGAAGCGTTGGTAATTTACCGTACACTAACTCATAGGGAGAGTAGCCTGTAGGGACTTTCTATGTGGAGTGGTATGCCCAAAGAGCATTATTCAGTTTAGTGCTCCAGTCTCACCTAAACTTGCTAATGGTTCTTGTCAATATCTTCATAATCTCTCTGTTGGTGACTTCTGCTTGACCGTTCGCTTGGGGGTGGTATGGTGTAGTCAGTTTATGCTCAACCCCTAAGCATTGCATTAATTTCTGAAAACTTGCACCGATGAAGTGTGTATGATTGTCTAAAATAAGTTCACGTGGCACACCAAACCTATTTATGATTTGTTGCTGAAAAAATCATGCAACTGTAGATGATGTACAATCCTTAAGAGCAGCTACTTTTGCCCATTTAGTTAGGTAATCAACAACAACAATGATATAGGATTTTCCATTAGACATTGGTGTAATTGGCCCCATAAAATCAATTCCCGAAATTTCAAAGGGTTCTAACAGTTGGATCCATTGTTGTAGACCCTCCATTCTAGCAGTCATTCCCCCATCACATTGATAGAACTCACAAGATTCGACGAAACAATGGGCATCCCGAAATAATGTAGGCCAATAATATCCTACAAGCAGGATCTTGATGGTTGTTCGTCTCCCAGCATAATGATTCCCACAAGGAACCTCATGAGTGTCTTGGAGAACTCACAATTGATCTATACTAGGAACACACCATCGAACCAAGCCATCGAGACACACTTTGTAAAGTTTCCCATTGATTTCCATAAAGTACTTGGCTCGATGAGGAAACTATTTTTTCTTATTAAGGTTTAACTCTTATGGTATTTTTTGGGTGAGGAGATAGGTAAGAATGCTACTGTACCAGTTTGTCTTCATGGGTGATTGATTATTCACTACACCAGCAAAGAGGAATTCATCAGAAAAATGATGAGAAATTGGATACTCATCCTCTTTGTTGTCCCATCGCAAACGAGATAAATGATCAGCAACTACATTCTCGGTGCCCTTGCGATCAATCATCGTTAAATCAAACTCTTGTAAGATTACAAACCACCGTATGATACGAGGGCTTACCATTAACTTATTCATGAGGAACTGGATTGCACTATGATTTGTATGTATATATACTTTATATCCCAATACATAGTGTCTAAAATTTTCTAGTACAAACACTACAACCATTAATTCTTTTTCTGTGGTAGTGTAGTTAAGTTGTCCACCAACGATACTTCTACTTGCACAATGGATGTAATAAGGATGCTTCTAGTCATCTAATTGTGTAAGTACAGCTCCTATAGCATAGTTGGATGCGTCAGTCATGATATTGAATGGTTTGGACCAATCAGGAGCTTGTAGAATGGCTCTTTCTACTAGTTTCTATTTCAAAGTTTGGAAAGCTAATTCGCATTCCCTGGTACACTCAAAAGGTACGTCCTTTTTCATTAATTCCACCAATGGTTTGGCAACCTTTGAAAAGTTCACAATAAATCTCCTGTAGTAGCCAGTATGTCCAAGGAATGATCGAATATCTTTGACAGTTTTCGGTTCATGGGTAATTCCTTGGATAATTTTGATTTTCTTGGGGTCTACCTCTATCCCTATGTGTGAGATTTTGTGCCCTAGTACTATGCCTTCTTGGACCATCAAATGGCTTTTTTTCCAATTAAGCCTCAAATTGGTTTCTACACATCTTTTTAACACTTGCTTCAACCAGTCCAAGGCTTGATCAAAGTTTCCTCCATAAGTGAAGAAGTCGTCCATAAGGACCCCCACACCATTTCCTATCTGTTGTTGGAAGATGCTTAAAACTAGTCATTGAAATGTTGCAATGGCATTACACAAGCCAAACGACATCTATTTGTATGCAAACGTTCCCCAAGGACTTGTCAACATAGTCTTGGCTTGAACTTCTAGGGCTATTTTTATTTGATTATATCCGCTATATCCATCCAAAAACTGTAGTAGCGATGCCCTGTGATGGTGTTTAAGACTTAGTCAACAAATGACAATGAAAATTGATCTTTGAATGTTTCCATATTCAGTAGTCTAAAATCTATGCACACTCTTCATTTGCCTCCCTTTTTAGGCACAATAACTAAGGGGCTAACCCATTCGCTATCAACAATGGGGTATATGAACCCAGCCTTGAGAAGCTATTCGATTTCTTCCTTAACTACTTACTTTAGCTTAGGATTCAATCACCTCTACGGTTGTCTTCGAGGCTTCATGGAGGGTTCATTGTAAATTCTATGTTGGAATATCCTAGGATCTATTCTAGTTAATTTGGGATATGACCAAGTAAAGGCTTCCAACCATTTATTTATTACCTTCAGCAGTTCTTCTTTCTATTGAGGAGCAAGCTTAGCATTGATAATTATTAGTTTTCTATTTGATGAGTGGCGAGGTACCCCTACACTCCACCATACGAATACGAGCGTGCACGCGCGATCCGGTCGAACTCCGCAGACTAAATGCCTTAACGCCACAAGAAACACTTGGGGTTAATCGTTCGTTGTCTTCCCAGGCTTGCTTGTATGTGTCACGGTGTATGGTTAAGCAAGTCTGAGGTAT
>MNCI01013274.1:52167-82012 GCA_015680685.1 Gnetum montanum
CAAGTTCGTCTTTATTGCCGTACACAACTTGGGTTCAGGTTACAAGCTGCTCGAATAAAGAGCCGTTCACTCTAGGACTCCTACTGCGGGCACATGGGGAAAAATTCTAACTCTGGAGTGATCAATCTGCCAGAGCTTCGCTACACTAGCCAGGATTGGGGAAAACGGGGAGTGTCGCCTCTTATTTATAGAAATGGCGGCGCGACGCGATATCGCATCGGTCGCGATATCGCGTACGCGATATCGCGGCCTAGTGTAAACCGCGTCTCATCACTATTTTTAAGGAACGTGTATTCCATACCGGTGCGCAATGGTTTCAGCTCGAGGGGCTCTTGCTTAAATTTCTCAAGGATTTCCAACATCCCCTAGTTGATATTTTTAAGGTTAAGACATGGAAGTTAGTGGTGGAATTGCTCTAATGCGTCTATGCTATCGATGTAAGCACAAGTCAAACCCTCAGTTAGTTCCATGCATATGAGTAAACTACTTTCTTGATCAACTGTCAGCCACTAGGTGTCTTCCTGTCATGTGGCTACTGCATACAGCCATCTTTGTACATTAATCACTTGTGCACACTGATTGCATGCATGCAATGTTAAAATTTGCACAACCCATGACCCCTGCACGCAATTACACCCTATTTCACTGTATGCGATGCATGGAACATTCTTCTTCTTGATCTTTCCAAATGTGTTTTCCGAATGGGACAGTGATGGACTAGTCAACCAACTTTAGATAGATGTTACTCTTTTTCAATGGAGGCACATTCCAAGCCTTGTACATTTCTTGAGAAATCAAGTTGACACCAGAACCTGAATCCAAAAGAGCCTTGCACAGCACATTTCCAATGATTTTTAAGTATATCAGAGGACTCCCAGGATTAGAGAATTTCTTGGGAAGGTGGCCAGCATTGATCCAACAATGATAGCATGTGTTAGCATGATCATATGCATTGAGTGTGGTGATTGGGTTAAAGGAGGCTCTGAAATTTTGATTGACACTGAGTCATCTAACGAATTGGCCACTTGTGATTGCAAGGGCTTGGTTGGTCTATTGGTTCTAAAGAAAGGTCTTTTCTTCATGTGGTTGTTGGAACCAACAATAGGTTGAGAGTTAATAGCCCTTTTGGTGTTACATTGCTGCGGCTGGGTAGGGATTTCACCCTGCATAGCTAGAGTAGGTGGTAGTGGAGCTATTGGTGGAAGAGATGTAGCTGGATGAGAAGGATGATATGCTTGCAAGATATCACCCCTAAACAAGGGAGTCCCATAATACTCATGAGCTTGGTAGTGAAGTTGAGGAGTAACATGACCAGTAGAGCCACATGGGGACACTAGCTGCTGCATGTAATATCCATATGGGTCAGGTTGATGGTAAGGATATTGTTGCCTTGGTGGTGGCATCCCCCATGATTGTGGGTATTTCCACTATTGATATTGCTCAATTGGTTGTGGTGGAGTTCCATTAGGATAATACGTTAAGGGTTGGTGGAACTATCTTGGGTTACCTTGAGGATAAGGTAACCTTCGGGGTGCTTGCCGTTTGTTCAATAGTGGGTTGAGTGCATACACCCCAGACTCCTACAGATGTGCGATTATAGGGCAACATCACTTAGGATAGTCATATTGACATATCTTACATCCACTATCATTGTCTGTTTCGACTCCATAACCTCTTCAATGATGACAAACTTGCCCTTACCCTTGTTATGTGCATGTTCAGCTTCTCTCTTTTTTATTTTTTCGCAATCACTACCTTGCTCTCTAGAATCCTCTACTATTTTAAGAACATATTGAAATCTATTGTCTAGGGAATCCCACATTTGGTCTACCTTTGTCAAAACTTCTAATGTCATCTTTTGGATAGGCAAAGTTTTTCTATTCACCATCTCTTCAAGTGGTGACTCTCCTTTATCCTCACAAAATGTTACTCCCCTCTTCCAGAGGGAAGGATCTCAATTATACTCTTCTGCACTTTCTTTCTTCCATAGCTCACCTTCTTCCTTAGCAACTTGCTCCAATAGTCTTTGAATTTGATGGAACCTAACCTCAGATAGTCTCCCTTGGGCATAAGTCCCAAGGGTTCTTCTCGTTTCATGCCTAAGCCTATCCACGAGATGGCGCAGTTGATCCCTTTGCGAATAACCATGGCCAGGACAACGATGTAATAGTGCATAGTATCGGCCCATGACAGCATCCAAGGGTTCATGTCCTCCTTGTTTCCAGCCTTGGATTTACTTTCGCAAGTTAGACACCTAGGAGTACGTTTGGTACTTGTCATTAAATAGTTCTAACATAGTACTCCACCTACGAATGGATTCCGGTTCTAAAGATCAGTACCAGCTTTTTGCTTCTTTAACTAATGTCTATGGAAACAACTTAAGTTTTTTCCATTCATTTTCTATGTTCTGTAAGGCACACACATCATGGAATGCTTGTAAATGATTCTGAGGATCAACGTTGTATCCCCCTTCAAATCGTGGGATATTATTCATATCTAATCTCTTGATCATACTATCTTTGTGGTGGCTTGTTGGAATTCTAACAGCCTTAGTTATGTCTAACATACTTTGAGTAGTGAGTAGGGGTTCATCGTGATTGTCCCATCCCTGGCATCTATGATGCCTACGTTGTTCCCTACTCTCCCTTCTTCTCTGTCGTGACTCTCTAGAGTGCCCTCGTCCCCTTTCCTAGTTGTTTCTTCTATGACCTCCACTTTGCCTACCTTTATCCCCATGGTCTTTTTCTTTATGACTGCATTTAGATATTGAAGGAGAGGGTGAAGGAGATGATGAAGGTGAAGAAGAAGAAGAACCATCACCATGACAATGTCTGCTACCTTCTCTTCTACGATTGTGATCAGAATGTCCATATTTATCATGAGTTCGTGTCCCTTTTTCAAACCCTTTTGGCCTATGGGTATCAGAACATGGGTTATGAATAGTGGAATGAAGGTTCTAATACACAACCCCTTGGCCAAAGTCATGGGGAGGAACATCGTTGTGTGGGCAACTACCTGAGGTAGGTTCACCACCCTTGTTTTTGCTTAAGACATGTGGGAAATCCTGGGACCACTTACCCTTCAAAGACTTATGATGTCTCTCATGTTGCAAGTCCCTTTGACGTTGTGCCTCCGTGGGACAGTATTCTCTTGAGTCATGGTCTTGCACAACGTATTCTACATGTAAGTGCGGCATGCCAATTCATGTGAGAGCACAAAGAAGCATGCTTGGGACTAAATGATTGGGAGGTAACACTATGTTACCTTCTAAGTCTCACCAACACAGTTGTTCATCTTGATGGAGGATAAAGGTGAAGTCTGGTATATACTCATCGGGATGAATATATACCACTCAAACTTGTTGAGGAACTAGCAAATCAACGTCATGTGTATTACACCACCGACTGTTTCCTATTTCAGACCTAGGCTATGAGGCACTTTCGTATGAAGAAGGAGACATACTTGTCTATTCAATGTGCAATGTATTCTTGTTTATTATTTTCTCAACCAACGCTAAGGATTCATTCCAATGATGTGAATGATTTCCTATGTTCTAGTTAGCACACAAAAAACTAAGTCCCCAACAATAGTGCCAATGATGAGCGATGAGGTACCCCTATGCTCAACCATACGAATACGAGCATTTCACACATGATCCAGTCGAATTCCAAGGACTAAGTGCTTATGCATCCTCATGGAACAAGGACGGGTTAGTTGATCGCTGTCTTCCCAAGCTTACCTATATGTCACGATTGTATGGTTGAGTAAGCTTGAGGCATATGATTTTTATGGCTTTTATGTTTTTATGTCCTCCACTAGTAGGGAAAGAAAGAGATAACTAAGTGACTAATTTAACTTAACTACTGATTAACTAGGCTTTAACTAATCCTAACACCAGTATCCATTCTCACTTGTTGTACACATCCTAAACTAGTGTAACACTACTGGGATTACCAAATGCTAATCGTTACTGGGTTACCAAGTGTTACACGCATGCTCGAAGTGATCGTACTGAGTGTGCTTAATGATTTTCTTAATTGATCAAAATGAATTACTGTGCTAATAACATAAATGTAAAGTGCATAAAATACTATAAAATAAAATAAATGCATAAGAAAATAAAATAAAATAAATGAGTAAAAAAACAAATCTCAAGTGTTGCAAGGATGAATCAAAGAGCTTTTCTTTATTGCTGTACACAAGGTATGCTCTAGTACACAATGCTCAAATACTCTAACTTTCCGATAGACTACAAGATTTTTGCTACTTGACTACTACAAGACTTCTTCTTGACTCCTTCTTCTGAATACTCCCTATTGTGCGCTTGGGCACTATATCTATAGGCCTAGGAGTAACCTAGGAATAACCACTCTAATAATTTAGAGTAACCACTCTAATAATTACAGTAATTGCTCTAATAATAACCACTCTAATTACTAGAGTAACCGCTCTCATCACCTTCCATATCGCACCACCACATCAGTTCATCTTGATGTAAGATGAAGGTAAAGTCTGGTGCATACTCATCAGGATGAGCATATACCACCTAGTATTGTTGAGGTACTTGAATTATCCTGGGTGGAGATGGACTCTTGTGAGAAGAAGACATTTTATGTTAATAAATAGTGTGCAATTGAGATTTAATTTAATGATAATAAATTTTGTTTTTGTAGGATTTGACTCTTAGGGTTTGAACAACGAGGTTACTAAATTTCACTAGGCTTACATAGCACATGAAGAACTACAGTCCCCGGCAACGGTGCCAATGATGAGCGGCAAGGTTCCCCTATGCCCAACCATACGAATCACAAGCGTTCAAGTGCAATCCAATCAAATTTTGTAGACTATAGTTACTAAGTACACTAGAGCTAAATAGTGTATGCATGTTGTTCATTCGTTGTCTTCCCAGTCCCACTTGTGGAATGCAATTGTATGGTTAAGTGTAACTGAGGCATATGATTTTTATTATTTTTTGTTTTTATGGAATTACTCATCTAGAACAAGAATAAACGTAAGAGTGATTTAAATGTAAAAGTGATTAATTGCTAAGTAAACTATAATCTAATCTATCCTAACATAAATAACCGTCCCCACTTCTCAAACACATTCTGAACTCCATGCCAACACTGCTGGGCTGTCAAACACTAATCGTTTTTGAGCTACCAAGTGTCACACGTATGCTCAAAGGGGTCATGCTTGTGTAATTTAACAATTTTCTTAATTGATCAAAACTAATTACTTCATAAATAACATTAATGTAAATTACATGAAATAATAATATGTAAATGCATAAGGAAGAAAATCTCAAGTGTTGCAAGGAATGGATCAAAGAGCTTGTTCTTTATTACGAACACAATGGTGTGCTTAGGTACATCAATGCTTGAATAAATATTTGTTCACCCTTAGACCTCTTATTGCAAGCACTTGGAAAATATTCTAACTTTCAAATGGACAAACTGCAAGAGCTCCACTACTGACTACTAAAAACATCCTTCCAATTGTGCGCCTGGGTGTTGTATTTATAGACCTGGGAGTAATCCTACGATATCGAATGTACGATATCACATCTTGGACCACAATATCGCGTACCCAATATCGTGTACCCGATATTGTGGCCACCCTAATATCGGAGTGATGAAAAACATGATTTATCAATAAGCATAGAGTTAATTCACTAGGTCAGAGATTGAGAGTATACTACAAGAGAGTGATCCCACAAAGGGGAGTGCAAATGGTGTCTACATAAAAGGGAGAGAAAATAGTATCCCTTCAACTTTTGACCCTTCAACTTCTGTAATGGCCAACCTTTCAACTTATCTAGTAGTTGACCCTTCATCTTTTGGTAATGATCAACCCTTTAGCTTCTATACCGGTTGACCCTTTATCTTCTCGAAACAGTCAACCCTTCAACTTTTATAATGGTCGACCCTTCATCTTCTAGTACAATGTAACAACAAAAAACTAGAAATAGAATTTGGATCAGTTACCACATGACTCCAAAAAAAGACATCAAGTAGAAGTTGGAAATAACTAACGTAGAGCTTGAAGTTCTCAAGAGTTACTTTACAGACTAGCGATCGATTGCTAAGAACCTGGCTAGAAGAATGAATGACTGCCATGAGCTGCAAAACCTCGTTAAGATATTTGATGTTGAATGTAAATAATTCACAGCCTGGTTTGTAAATGTCAAGGAACTATTTCTGACAATTCCCTATCTGTGGAACATCCCTACACCAACCCACATTGGTGATGCCACATGGACTATGTATGATCCATGGAGTAAAGAGAAGAAGATGAAGGCATTACTGGATGTCTTTCACCTTCTACCTAAAGTAGCAACTATAGCAGGACAGTCGTAGCCACTACCTCAGCCTCAACCACCAGCACCATGAGTGTCAAAGGCTAGAGAAGATCCTTCAACATCCTAGGAGCCTCCACCTCTTGGCACTATTTGATCTCCTCTTCGTCATTGGCCACCAAAGGATTCCAGCTATCCATTTTTGTAAGGGTGTTTAATTTTGTTATCCTAAACACCCATTTTTGTAATTATTATAATTTCATACAATCCAGCACTTAGATTCAGTTAATCCATAATTTTATACCTTTCCAATTTTGCAAGAAGCTTGATCCTACTTTTATAACTTCCTAATTTTATACTTTTTTATTTTACATTTTTTATCATTTTCCTATTTCTTAAAAAAAATCTAATTCTTAATATGTTTTTTATTTCTTGTTATTTTTCTTTTCTTTATAATTTTCTCTTTTATTTGGTCATTTCCTTTATGTTTTATGAATGTCTACTATGTCTTTGTTAATAACAATGTTACTAGTCATGATGCACAAGTCAATGCTATGTGTTGGGTCTTTGTCTTATGCTATCAAGTTGATTGGGTAAATAATTGTGTAATCCAGAAAGAACACATCATCCATCCTTCTAGTTTCTCTAAATAAAAGGTATTTATCATGAAAGCAGTATGGTTCTTCTCACATAAAACTAAAATTAATTAATGATCATTGTGCCTTGAAGAAAGAGGGAAAGACCAAGTGGGAAAGGCAAAGGGTGTGACATCAAGGGGAATTATGGGCTCTCTTCTTGACTTTCTTCTTGTGGTTTATGACTTCTAATGGAACATACCATTACTCCTAAGTGTTGACCAATAAATAAGAAGGATGTCTTTGCATGGTGTGGTTCCCATGAAAAAAAAACACAAATAAAAACACACACAAAAAAAAAAGAGAAGAAGAAAAGAGAGGGAAAAAAAGAAAAATAGAGAGAGAAAATAGTAAAAAAAATTAAAAAAATAATGGGAATTCAAAGTAGACCCCTTAGACATAATAATGGGTTACAAGCATTGGTTATGGGGCTCAAAAGACATGTTACCCATGCCTAAAGGCACCCCTCTAACTAAGGCCCTTTCTTCCTTTCTTCTTCTCTTTTCTTCTCTTTTTGGAGTGATATTCATTCTTTGTGGTTGTTATGGACTCATGATGGTAGACAAGAAGAAACACATCAATGTAAAGCCACTATTAATGGTATGAACTTGGTCTGCAACTTGACAAATAGGCATGATGGTCATTTTAATCATAATTAACACAAGACCCTATTACGAACATGGTTAAGTACCTGACATCCCAATCTCTGCAATCCCTTCTCATCCCATTATTCACCTCACTACTACATGCAATTATGACCCTAATTATTTTATATAGTATAATGCAAAATCCTAACCAAGGCAATTATGTGTTGTTCAAAACAAATAGAAGTGGTTATGCAAGGGCATTATGGCAAGAGCCTGCTTTGGGGAGGACCCACTTGCATAACTTTTTTTTATCATGGCTCTGAACAAAACCTCACATCCTCAAGAACATCATTGATAGCTTCTCTAAATTTATGCATGATTTTGTGATCAACTTCTCATCGATTTCAAGATATTTTTAATGCTTTTATACTCAAATTTCCTCTAAATTCAAAATTTCTTAGTCATCTTATGAAGCAGACCTTTGGTTTTAATTTTTCAAAAACTTGTGTGCTTCCAAAGTTAAGCTCATTTATCATGGGGGGTTAACAATGTACTTTTTCAAATTTTTCTCCCCATTTCTGAACATTATGGTAACTAATCATAAAAATAATCAAAATAACATGAACAACTTGTTGATTTTAATTACCTTAGAGCCCTGGGGAACATTATTATGGAATCATCTTAAGCTTAAATAATAAAAAAATTTCAAATTTTGAGCTAACTAAGGATTTGGGAAGGGTTAATCATTAATGAAAAATCATCAAAACTAATGTTGATCCTTTTGTCATTTCAGATGATGCCAAACGAAATCCCTAACGTTGAAGGTCTTGTAAAAGCAAAGGAAATGAGGCTAAGAGAAGAACAATGGAGGCTATGCCCATGGACAAATAGTAGCACATACAAGGATTTAAGCTCAAACATCACATGTTTGTTGGATCCATGGGACAATGAGAAGAAATTTTAGTCCATCCTTCAAGAATTTTTTGCATAGAAAGAGAAGCATCAACATAACAATCAAGGTTGGAAAGTCTACCACCACTAGTGACAACAAGAAGATTCATCTTTAGTGAATTTTTGAAGGCCTCTAAAATTTTGCAAACTTTGATGTCTCTCTAGTCTTTTTATCATTTTGTAATACATCCACTAGAATAAAATTTTGTAATGCGGCACTCCAATTTTGTAATGGTAGCCAATCTAGTTTTGGTCCCCCATAATTTTTATAATGAAAGTTTGTCCATTTATATATAACTTGAGGATGAGTTTTAAGTCAATCGTGAATGTACAATGAGACATGATATGTCTGGAAACTTCATCGATGCATCCCTATCAATGAAGCCTCATCAACGAATCCCTATCAATGCATATGTGTGGATGAAAATGTGTTGATGCATTAACGAGAAATACATCTTGGATGTGTTGACATAGCCCTGCCAATGCATCCTCGTTGACATAGCTAAATGTGTTAACGCATCCCCGTCAATGCAAAGGCTATATTCACCTATAAATATGTAAGCACCCACTACGTATTTGACATCATTTGGTCAATAGTGTAGCTAGATTCTTGTAGTTTTATTCTGTAATCATAGAGTACAATCAGTGAGTGCGCGCAGTGTGGATTTGAGTTAGTTGTATGACGTCTTATTTGAGTGGTATTGTACCTAGACACATTCCATGAATGACAATAAGATTGAGATTGATTCCTATTCATTATAGCACTTTAGGTTAGAATAGATTTACTTTCAATGCAATTTGTTTTTGATGTACTTAGTAAAAATTTACATTTCCATGCATGTTAATCAATGGATGGAATGAGTGCGACCAATTTTGAGCGTGAACACATATTCTCTTGGTAATCCCAACATCATTATTGCTTGGTTCACCTAATAGCATAACACTTGCTAATCCCAACAGTGGATATGTGAGTTCATGACATGTATAGCAAGCTAGTAACAGACACTCATCATCCTTAGGGTAGTTTAGGATTTATCTTCTTATTATTAATTAGTTTAAATAATTAATTTCTACATTATTATCCAGTTAGTTTAAGGACCACACAATAATCATATGCCTTACTTTGGGCTAAACCATGTGTGACAAAACTACCACTAGTCCAAGTGAGAAGATATCAACCTATGATCAATGCTTAACAATCTAGATACCACACTAGTCTCATCCATGAAATTTGACCAAATTGCATCTGAATGCCTGTGATTCATATGGTTGGGCGTAGGGGGTAACCACTACTCATCATTGGTGTCATTATCATGGACTTTAGTTTGTTAAGTGTGCTACATAGGCAAGATTATGAAATTATCTAAGGACATTGTAAAAGAACACTTAAAGAAAAATCATTAAAAAACATAATATTACTAAACACACAATGCCTTTGAAAAATCACTAATATGACTTCTTTTCATAGGTAGGATTCTCCACCACCATTTGTAAGCAAATCCACTCAAAGGCAGGAAGGCCAAAAGATGCAGGTGCCCCAACAATTCAAAGTTGTCTACACTAATCCAAATGCTTACACTCCAAATTTCACCTTCATCCTACCTCAAGACAAGCAGCTGTGATGGAGGGACATGGAGGGCAACATTGTGTTGCCTCCTGATCAATTCGTTCTTGCAATGTTATTGAACAATCTTATCAAGTGGGACATTATTAAAATTAATGCAAAGTACAAGATTTAAGACCATGCCTATTAGGATTATCATCATACAGATGCCCAACAGAAAAATAATCAGCAGATGGAGGCTCGATATGAGGCTTCCAAAGGCAAAAGGTTTCCTAACCACTTGTTCCTACAAACCCATAAAGAAGGCGAGGACTTCTTTTTCGGCATCTCCTAATACATGGATTCTCCTCCTATCTTTGATGGGGAGACCCTTAACTAATGTTTGTAGTCAACTATGAACAACCTTGGTGATAGGAAGAACGGATCCCAAGATTAGGAGATCTCAAAAGATGGTATCCACAACCATTCATCTAGAGGCAAGAATAATGATAGGCACTAAGAGAAAGATAAACATGATGATTGGGGTAGGGATTGAAGAAGAAGAGGTAATGGACATCATTCAAGTGTCGATTCTCCTTCCTCTTTGCCTTCATCATCATCATCCTCATCATCTTTCTTCTCCAACTTTGATAGGAGAAGTAGAAGCCGAGACCGTGGTAGAAACAACAAAGATTGGGATGAAGATGAACGGTGGGATAGGGATGATTGTAAATCCTGCAAGGACAATAGGAACTAGGGGCATGAGCAACAATGTGGGGAAGAACATCATAGAGAACAAAGGCATAGCAAGACTCATCATAGGCATCATAGCCATGATAAGGATCATAAAAATTATCATCACTATGATGAGCCCTTACTAGCTACCAAAAACATGTTGAATATTTTAGAGGCTATCAAAATTCCCACCAAGCACTTGAAGGATAGTTGCATTAAACAGTTGGATATGAACAATATCCCTAAGTTTGAAGGAGGAGCTCAAAGTAGAATTTGTTTGCGAAATTTCCACTATAGAAACAAGTGAGTTTAGGCAAGATGACGTGCCAAGGCTTGGACCAGATCTAGAGGTCACCTTGATAAGGCATGTCTAAACGAAAGCCATTCTAACGAGGTCCAAAGTATCCTTCTTTAGTGATGAAGCATCAAAGTGTTATGTCGATGAGCCCTCATCGACGAGTCCCTCTCAACATGATGTTCCCCATAAATGGGGCTACGTTGACGTAGCATTTGTTGCACTTATGAGGCCCGGTCAATGCAACTTCATAATAAAGTCTATAAATATGTGT
This sequence comes from Gnetum montanum, assembly GCA_015680685.1. NCBI lineage: Eukaryota > Viridiplantae > Streptophyta > Gnetopsida > Gnetales > Gnetaceae > Gnetum > Gnetum montanum. Next base: position 63,486 of record MNCI01013274.1, read on the forward strand.
GCTGCTACTGTGTATTAGCATTCTTTAGTCAATAGAGTAGCCAAAATCTTGTAGTTTTATTCTGTAGTCTTAGAGAACAATCAATGTGCCCGCAATGTGGATCTGAGTTAGTTGTAAGGTGTCTTATTCAAGTGGCAATGTAGCTAGACATGTTCCATGAATGGTAATAAGATCAAGATTAATTCTTATTCATTGCAGTACTTTAACTTAAACTAAATTTACTTTCCATGCAATTTACGTTTCATATACTTAGTTAATATTTAAATTTTGATCCATGTTAATGAATTGGTGGAATGAGCATGACTAGTTTCGAGAGTAAACACATGTTCACTTGGTAATCCTAGTAGTGTTATTGCTTGGTTCGCCCAGTAGCATAGCGCTTGGTAATCCATGTAGTGGATAAATGGGTTTAGGACGTGTACAAAAAGCTGGGCATAAGCACTCATCACCTGTAGGCTAGTTTGGACTTGAATTTCTATTATTAATTAGTTTAAATAATTAATTTTTTTATTATCATTAGGAGTAGCATAAGGGTGAAACAACATCAAGAATCATATGTCTTACTCTAGACTAAACCACATATGACAAAGCTACCACTAGTTCAAGTGAGAAGATAGTGAAATGCGATCAAGGCATAATGTTCTAGATGCTACAACTAGTCCTATCCATGAAATTCGACCGAATCATGCATGAATGCTTGTGATCCATATGGTTGGGCGTAAGGGGCACCTCACTGCTCATCATTGGCACCATTGCCGAGGATGGTGCTAATTATCTAGATTAGTTATATCATACATGATTACTATAAATGCATTAATAATTTATCTTTTAGAAAATATCAAGTCACACACATCATTAACTAACACAAATGTCTCTTTCACAAGGAAGTGATAATGCATCATATGGAAACAACATTCATTGGAGAACTAATGAAATATATATTGAAGAAAATTGGAATGACCAATCTCATGTTAGAATTTCATATGTTCATTACCACCCTGACTACACAAAAAGAGTACATTCACCTAAGATAGACAATCCTAGAGAAGATGAAGTAAGTCCTAGACTAGGGGAGGCCTCATGACCTAGGACCTCCTCAAAACCTAAAAAAGATAAATCAAGGGACCATGGGAAATACTATAGAATCCATGGTGACTCTCCCAATTTCTGATGAAGATGAACGTAGGTATAGAGATAAAGCTCCACTATGGGGTAGAAATAAAAATAGAAATCAAAACCAAGGTCAAAATCAAAGACATCAAAATGAGCATAGACAAAATCATAACAATCAAACAAATAGAAATAGAAATTTTAACAACAACATGTTTGATGATGGTAAACTCTTGTTGGCCACTAAGAGCATGACGCAAATCATAGAGGAATTTGAAATACCTGATAGGCATTGCAAGGAAAGTCACATCAAAAGCCTTGATATGAATAACATCCCTAAATTTGGGGGATGTTATGCTTTTGATCCACAACATCATTTGCAAGCCTTCCATGATGCCTGCATCTTACAAAACATTGAAAGTGGATGGCAAATGCTTAAGCTCGTTCCTAGGACACTAATAGATAAATTCAAACTGTGATATAGATCATTGAAACCAAATTCAATCCATCGGTGGTCCACGATGCTAGAACTTTTCAACTAGAAATACCAAACCTATGCAAGGATGTCCAACCTAAGGAAACAAATCCAAGGATGGAAACAAGAACAACATTAGATATATGCTATTTTTTATTGAATAAATGTCTAGGCCATGGTTTCTCTCAAGAAGAGCAACTTTTTCACATCATAGATGGGCTTCATAGTCAAACAAGAGAGATCCTTGGGATATATGCTCAAGGTCAATTATATGAACTAGGAACCCATCAGATCCAAAAGCTAATCGAACATGTGGCAAAAGAAGAAGGAGAGATATGTAAATGAGAGAACGTTGAGAAATATCACTAGGACCTAACTCTTCAAAAAAAGAGGATCCATATATATGATGAGAAAAAAGAGGCAGCTATCGATGAGGTGATTTCACAACAAACCTTTTCAATACAAAATTCTAGTAATGAGCTTGAAGCAAGGTTAGATAAGATGTTGAAATGAATATATGAGAAATAGCCTATTTCACAAATGACATGCTTCATCATGCTCTTACTGCATCTTGGCAGGAGATGATGAAAGACAAGGCACTCACCAAGCTACTTGAAGAGGAGTGGCCACCATCCCCACCACCTACTACAGAAACAACATCAAAGGCTCATGGAGCAATTAAGTACATGAGAAAGCTCCATGAGCAACTCCTATAATAGCAATAGGAAGAACTAAGTGGTGGAGAGCCCTCAGTCTACCAACCAAAGGTGATTCATCTCAATGAAGTCACTCGAACCCTTAGCTAGTTGGAAGAGACTACGTCTCTATTTTTGATGCCAAGGATGTAGGTGCCTATGAGATCAAATCTGAGTGCTTGAGAAGTGACGGTGTTCATTCTTGGATAACAACAATTCCCAGAGATCTCTGGGAATGTTGCCACTTGCTTGGTTCACCTAGAGGAAGGTGAGGGAGCAACTATTCTAGTGATGCAGCACCATGGACAAGAAATAGTAATAGAGATGGTGGCCAACCAAGTAACAGAGGCCTTGAATGCTCCTACAGCTTCCATGCTAGACATTGCTTCACTCAAAGATGTGCAAGCGTCCACAGTAGCAAGAAGTGGGAGGCTAAGCATAGCACAACACAAAGAAGTGTTAGACCAACTAGTGGGAACTGGGTAACCACTTCTAGAGATCTTTGATCTTTCGAAAGAAATCACTACTACCCAGTTGAAACTGTTGGAGACCAAGGGCAATCTCATCATCACAAATGCCCAACTTGAGGTAGCCACAACTGAAAAATGACAGTTGATTACCAAAGTTACATAACTAAGAGCCCTCTTGGCCGATCTTGTCATTCTCAGCCAAGCCATTACAAGGGATGAATCTTTTCTATAACTTTAGAAAAATTTGAAAGAAGCTAAGAATGCAAAGGAGATGGCAGTCTTCAATGCATCCTTATTGGAGGCTCTTACCATCAACACTGATAAAAAAACTTGTTGTAAGTCCGCAAAGAAAATCTAACTCTAACCAAAAACATTCACCTCTTATGAAATGTCGAGGAACAAAAGGACCAAATGATAAAGTTTGTGAGACAATAGTAGGAGTAGTTCACTAATGTGAACATGGATCTAAGGAGGTTGGCAGTAGAAAACTGCAATCTCTCAATGGAAAAAGTCCATGCACTACACAAAAAAATGGCCATTGAGGTAGCTACCTAGAAGAATGAAGCTTTGAAATTTGAACAAGTAAAGAATCATTACAGGGACCAAGTTAGTCTCCTCAAGGAGGTAAACAAAAAGGAAATTGAGTTGGCCAAGGTGAAGATGAACGAGACCCTCCAACAACTCTAGTAAAGAGGCAATGTATGGCAACGAATTTGTGATGGATTGAATGCCTACAACAAGGTATAGATCTACCTAAAAGAGTTGCAAGTTGAGGAGATGAAAGAGTACATAGAGTTAGCCAACCTCCATTATGCAAACTTGGCAATGCTGATAGCCAACAAGCTGTACCTATGGTTAGAAAAGTAGGTGGCCAACTCATACCTCCTTTATGAGGCCAAGTTCAAGCATCACAAAGACATTACAAAACAGATCAAACAAAAAATAAACAAGAACAGGAAAAATAAGCGCACACAGAATTTACAAGGAAACCCCAAATTGAGATAAAAACCATGGGCAGAAGTAGAAAGTTAATTCATTAGATCAAAGATTGAGAGTGTACTACAAGGGATCCTACAAAGGGGAGTGCAAAGGATGTCTACATAAAACGGAGAGAAAACAACATCTCTTTAACTTTCGACCCTTCAACTTCTATAATGGTCAACCCTTCAACTTCTATAACAGTCAACACTTCAACTTCTATAACAGTCAAACCTTTAGTTTCTCTAATGGTCGACCCTTCATCTTTTGGTAACGATTGACCCTACACCTTTTGTAACAACTAACCCTTCATCTTCTAGTACAATGTAATAATAGAAAACTAGAAAGAGAATTTGGTTTAGTTGCCACATGAATCCAACAATCTCCCACTTGGAGATTGATCTAAGAAAAAAAACTCTTGCAACCTTACTTCTTCCACGTACACCATCAACTTTTAGTGTGGCGCCTCCTCATCATTAATCATGGAGGCCTGCTAAGGTCATGTAAAGCCTCAACTTAGCAATGGTGACCACCTTGGTCAACATGTCTATAGGGTTCTTTGACCCAAGAATCTTCCTCAACAATAATGTTCCATCATCTATCAACCCATGGATATGATGATACCTCAACTGAATGTGTTTAGATCTAGAATAAAAAACTAGATCCTTAACCAAATGTATGGCACTCTAACTATCATTGAAAAGCTCGCTATTGTCCTGTGTCTTACCCAACTCTCCTAGAAGATCCTACAAGCAAATCATCTCCTTTCTAACTACTAATATAGCCATATATTCTACTTCTGTGGTTCAAAGAGCAACGCTCTTCTGAATTCAAGATATCCAACTCATAGTAGTACTACCCACAGTGAAAATATAACTAGTGGTGCTCTTATTGCTATCCAAATCACCTTCCAAATCTACATCAAAAAAACCCTATAAAGTAATGCTACTCCTTTTAAAATAAAGTGGCATACCTAAAGTTCCTTTCAGATATCTTAGAAGCCACTTTACAACTTCCCAATGTTCCCTTCCTAAATCAAACATGAACCTGCTAACAACTCCCACTCCGTGTGCTATGTTGGGTTTGGTACAAATCACAGCATACATCAAACTTCCAACTACTAAATCATATGGTATTTTGGACATCTGTTCACATTCTTCTTTTGTCCTTGGTGACTAATTCTTACTAAGAATGAAGTGACTTCCCAATGGAGTGCATCTAGTCTTTGCATCCTAAATGCTAAACCTACTAAGCACTTTCTCTATAGACTTTTCCTAAGACAACTTGAGAATCCCTTGAGATCTGGTTCTACTAATTCTCATTCCAAGTATCTTCTTGGCTAGTCCCAAGTGTTTCATCTCAAATTCCTTTGCTAGTTGCTGCTTTAGTTTATTTATCTTCCATAAACTAGACACTATAACAAGTATGTCATCAACATACAAGAGCAAAATAATGTAGAAGTCATCAAACCTCCTTGTGTAGCAACAATATCCATCTCACATCTTGTGAAACTAGCATTAAACATGAACCGATCAAATTTCTTGTACCATTGCCTAGGAGCCTGTTTCAATCCATACAAGCTCTTCTTCAACTTCTATAATAGTCAATCCTTCGACTTTTGCAACCCTTCAACTTTTGGCAACTTAGGTAGTATCCATGTCATATTTTTCTAAAGTGACTTCATCTCATCTCTCATAGCCAACTCCCACTTAACACTATCTGTCACATGTGTTGCTTCATCAAAACATTCTGGTTCCCTAGCATCAATCAAAAGTAAATAATGTAACAAGGAAGAGTACCTATCTCTGGGCTTTGGTGTTTTAGCATACCTTCTCAATTGAGGCTCTAGTGTAACTATTTCTGACTCAACTTCAACTATCCTATTTCTAGGATTTTCTTGAATCCTTCCAGCTACATCCCTCTCAGATATCTCTTCCAATTCAACCTTCTCACTTTTGTTTTCCTACTTCCTTGCATTGTTAAATTCTGATCCGAACCTATCCTTGTACACCACATGTTCATTAAAAGTAACATCCCTGTGCCTTATAATTTTTCTATTTTGATCATCCTAAAAATGATAACCAAAATCATCAAAGCCATGGCCAATAAAATAACATTTCTTGGCTTTAGGATCAAGTTTATCTCGGACATCAAAACCTAAGTGCACATATGATACACAACCAAAAACTTTTAAATGTGAAAAGTTTACTGCCTTTCCTAACCATTCCTCCACATGTATCTTAAACTCTAGCAAAACTGAAGGTCCTAAACATATGAGATAGACTACTGTGCTGACTGCATCTATCCAAAACATCTTTGGTAGTCCAAAAGATATCCTCATGCTTCTAGCTCTTTCATTCAAGGTCTTGTTCATTCTCTCAAAAACACCATTCTGCTCTTGTGTTCCAAGAATTGTCTTAATCATTCTAATCCCATTCTCCAAACAGAAAGCCTTGAACTCTAGACTATCATACTCCCCTCCATTATTAGACCTCAAACACTTGACTTTCAAACCAGTTTGGTTCTCCACTTTTGCCTTCCACCTTTTCAATGTAGAAAACACATCAAATTTATTTTTAAGAAAATAAACCCATACCTTTCTAGTGGAATCGTCAATGAATGTGACATAATAGCATGAGCCACCAAGGGAACTCACTGGGGCTAGTCCCCATACATTTGTATGTACTAGTTCCAACTTCTCGGTCTTTAATATTCTTCCAACTTTTGAGAAACTAACTTGTTTCTACTTCCCATAAACACATCCTTCACATAAACCAACATCAATAGACTTCAAGTTCGGTAATCTCCCCTATGAGGCCAAAAACTTCATTTCCTTTTTACTCATGTGACCCAACCTCCGATGTCACAACATTGACATTGATTCTAAATCAACCATTGACACTATGTCTTTTATTTCTAAAGTGGTGTATAATGTTCCCACCTTATTTCCCTGAGCAATGATCAGATTTCCTTTAATTATTTTCTAGGATTCACCTCCAAATACTGTGTTGTACCCATAGCATCTATTTGACCCATAGAAATAAGGTGTTTCTTTAAACCTGGAACATGTCTAACATTTTGTCACTTCAATTGCTTCTTGTGGGTAGTCTTTATATAAACATCACCCTTCTCCACAATGTTCAATGGCTCATCATCTACAAGATAAACCTTTCCAAAATTTCCAACAACATAGTTATTAAATAGTTCTTTAGAAGGAGTAGAGTGAAATGATGCACCTGAATCAAGAATCCAAGATTCAATACCACTGTCCACACAATAAACTAGGGCATCAACAATTTCTTCAGCAACTTCATTCACTGAATCATCATGCTAATTTTTCTTTTCATTCTTTGGTGCCATGTACTATGTTATGAGGTGACCTTGCTAATCGTAATTCCAACAGGTGACATTCTTGTGATCCTTTGATTGACTTCTTCCCTTGGACTTTGGTTTTCCATGGCCCTAATTCTATCCCCACTAAAGACTTCTACCTCTGCCTTCATTACTAAAGGCAAAACTCAAAGATTCACCTAACTTCCTTCTACGTATATCCTCACTAAGAATCAAATCTCAAACTCTAGACAACTTCAATTTTTGATCTCTTGATGAACTGCTAACTACAATCACCATTGCAAACCAGCTATCAAGCAATGATGATAATAGGATCAACACTTTGATCTCATCATTAAAGTTGATTTCCATAGAACTCAATTGACTCATGATTAGATTGAACTCACTGATGTGATCTATAACCAATGCACCTTTTGACATCCTCAAATTGAATAATCGGTGTATCAAATATACCTATTTTGAGGTGGATGGCTTCTCGTACATATCTAATAAGGCCTTCATCAAACCCTAAGTAGTCTTTTCATTGACGATATTGAATGCAACGTTCCATGATAACGTCAAACAAATCATCCCAAGAGCTTGGCAATCTAACAATTCCCAATCCTCTTTACACATATGATCTAGCTTCTTCCCCAACAGTGATTCGTACAACTTCTTTTGGTACAGATAATCTTCAATCTGCATCTTCCAAAACCTAAAGTCCATCCAATTGACCTTGTTGATCTTGACTTTCCCGTCCTCGAATGCCATCGCTCCCATTGATCCTTTGCAAACCTCACTCCGATACCAATTTGTTAGGAAATGAATCAAGTGAAAAATAAACAAGAACACGAAAAATAAGCACACATAGAATTTACATGGAAACTCTAAATCAGGATGAAAACCACAGGCATAATTATAGAGTTAATTCATTAGATCAGAGATTGAGAGTATACTATAGGAGAGTGATCTCACAAAGGGGAGTGCAAAAGGTGTCTACATAAAAGGGAGAGAAAATAGTATCCCTTCAACTTCCGTAATGGCCAACCTTTTAGCTTCTATAGCAATCGACCCTTCATCTTCTGGTAATGATCAACCCTTCAGCTTCTATAATGGCCAACCCTTCATCTTCTAATAATAGTGAACCCTTCAGCTTTTATAACAGTCGACCCTTCATCTTCTAGTACAATGTAACTATATATATATATATATTGGCAGAGATGATTTTTAAAAAAATGATGTTAACCAAGGCAGACTACTGGACGAGGTGACAAGATAACTAAAAATGGAATCACTCATCCCTCCTCTGTTTCTCTACCACTTACCCAATTTAGTTTTACCCTCTTGGTTAAGTTTGCTCTTTCTTTCTTTGTTCAAACTATTATATGGATGTGTTGTTTAGGAACCTAGGCTCAATGCTAAACTTTGGAAAGATATTGAAAGAGTGCAAAAAATAAAAATAAAAATAAATTCTTCTCGATGAGTTGAAGGTGAAGATGCAAACACCTTACTCCATGTTATTATGTGAATGTTACTTATTACCTTCAAACATAGAAGCTTTGTGTTAATTCATTACATACTCATAGCTTGCATATCTCAAAGCAAGACAAATTCTCTAAAGTAATTCTTAAGGATTCACAAGACCATGGTTGGTATTTTTAGAGGATATAACAGTTGAGAAAATGGAATCTCTTAGGAAAATGTGCAACAAACTCTTAAGCATATTCACCAACTAATTAAGTAAAAGGTTTTAACAAAGATGTGAATTAATATAGAAAGCAAGGGCAAAATCCTAAGCATATTTACCAACTAGTTAAGTAGAAGGTTTTAACAAAGATGTATATGGAAGGCAAGAGACAATTTTATTTACACTACATTAGATCTAATAAACTAGATGTAAAAGCTCACTATCTCTTTGCTACTCTTCCCATCAAGTATCAAAATGCTATCAACAAGCTTCACTTAATTTCTCATTATCTTAGAATTGAAAACAGAAAATGGATCCAACTTATCCAAAAAGACCACATCTGTAGATTGTGCATATCATGAACCTTGAAGATGAGTTACATGAATTTCTTTCTTGTGCTATGACTACCCATTTGAAACAACATTATAATGTTACAACAAAAAACTTGTATGATTTGTTTTTAATGCCCCCATTGGTACTTGGTCAATTTGTAGAATCTATCTTTATTTTTCATAAAAAGGTAATATGTTCATAAAAATGCAATATCTTCGAACATAATAAAGCTTCATTTTATTTCAACCTATAACCAAAGCAAAACCATGGACTCTTAAAGATGAAGAAAAGCACTAAAGTGACATCAGCTCTTCTAACATGGCTGGGTTTCAAGTCTTCCATAAAAAACAAAGTTTTAAGAGTGTTCGATTAAGATGAAAGTTGACAAGCATTAAGGCCATTTTTCAGAGTAAACTAACGGGAGAAAGAGACTTAAGGGCTAAAATAATAATCACAAGAAAAGCTAAGTGTCATCGGCAAACAGTAATTGCAGGGAAAACAGTGATTGCAGGCTGATATCGCAAGAAAGGATGAGAGTAACGAATGATGAAGATGACGGACTAATGATGAAAAAAGGTATCCGATGAGTGTAACGAGTGATGAAGCATCGTAAAAGAGAACGGTTTGGCCCGCCAGAAATGTAACAGTTTTTTATAGAATGTGCCTCTTATAACCCGATACAGTAAATGACCATTATACATCAGCAACATTAGACTGTTTATAGAGCGGCATCTGTAACTCAATTGGTTGGCTGGCTCATCTAGTTTGCATCTTAGGTGGCTCATATACCGTGCATCTTCAATGTTTTGGTACTGCTTCAAATCTAAATACCAACAACATCTTGCATACTAATTTGAAGATATGTTCCAAGCAACAGTTGGAGCTCAGCTGGTTAGCTTACTTCGCATCTGGTTAGTTCATATACTTTGCATCAGGAAAACATATTTCAAGCATATATATCGCCCTTCAATATGCTAAGGATATGTTTCAAGCATAGGTATCGCCCTTGAATATGCTAAAATTAGAATCTGGACGGAGCCACTCGACCCCTGCTTGGCGAGAATCAACTAGAACTTCCGTCCCTTTAATAGAGGACTTTGCCTTTAATTTGGACTTTTAATCTGGAATCTATTGGTAGAACGGCCAATTTACATAAAATTTCAAACTAAAGTCAAAGAAACCTAGTTGCCAATGCCATTTCCAATTCCCATCCTAAAGAAACGGTCTACACGTAAATATCAAAATGCAAAAATTGACGTATCCAGTTCAGAAATCAAACTATTTTCCCAAACAACTCACACTACCCTCCAATTCGGCCTGCATCACATAAATTCATAAAGGTCATCACATAAATTCGGCCTGCATCAATTGCACCAGTAATAATTTAAAACCTCCAACTACCTCACCATGACGTTTATAACACTGAGCCTAACACCACCATGTATGGATCCCCATCTTGCAATAATGAGTTTTAATGGTGTGGATTTACCACCCTAGATCATACAGAATGGATCAATCGTTGAATGGATGGACAATTTCCATGCCAGATCAGCTTCTTAACATCCAAAATGGAATATAGCATCCTGCTATGTAATTAAACTTTCCCATAATATTCTAACGCTTTTCAAGTAGAGTAGATTATATCCATCCTCCATTGGGCAACTAAATGATGAAAAGTAAGTGAAATGTTCGGTTCAAATAACGTTTAAATATATTTTCAGATGATGAGATCAGCCTGACATCCCACAACAAGAAAACGTCAATAAATCATTTAAAAAGGACCTGCACCTAATCTGACTACAGGCCTTTAAATTTTTTACGATGATGAAAATCATACACCATCAATCCAACCAAACAAGCTGAAGACAGTTACCCGACCATGAAAAGTGCGTGCGTAGTTTAGAAAAGGCGTAACAACTACATTCTGTGAACAGTCATAACTTGCAATATCATTTCAGATGATAAAGACGGGATAACATTCACAAAAGATCTCATTTTGGTGTGTTTCCAAATTTTGGAAACAAGATAAAACAAGGATACGGTCAACGTCCATTTGGCAAGACAGATTGTCATCCCACAGATTGCCGAACAAGCATACCTAAGCGACAACCAGAAATTCTCGATTGAAATTCAAAAACTTTATATGTCATTCAAAATATCTGCAAAATTATGATCATGGGGTAACTTACGGCAATGCCCAATGATTTTGCATTATGAAAATAAAAAACTGCCTCCAAACAACATTCAGAACAGTCTTATTATATGTGACCTAAAAAACAGACCATACAGAAAACTCTGAGAATTCCTAGTACCATTTTCCTAGAATTACACACCCACGAAATACAGAGAGACTAGCAGCCACATGTTTGAAATGATAAAAGAAGGCATAAACTCTATGCAAGTACTATCCAACAAACTTAAGATGAAGGTTGGGGGTCTTTGAGGAATTTTCTGATACCAAAGGCTACACCAATGATCAGCAATGGTACCAAAAATTGCAGCAATTTCAACGCAAAACTAGGCTCACTTTGCTTGACAACCGATGCAGGAATTTCCTTGAATACAGTGCTTTCAGAGACCTTGTCCTGCTTCTTTGGATCATAACCCTCCAGAACCCCGATTTCATAGGACCCCATCATTCCTCTGGCTGATTCGCTGTGACCCACATCTTCAAAATCCTGTGTTGCATCCCTTCCTGCTCAAAAGATTTTCCCCATTTTCTTGTCAATCAAGGGAATGTTTGAATCCCAATATCCAAAAAAAGAGAAGTTTGAATTCCAGTACCAAAAATTCTTTAAAAGAAAAAGGTTTTCCGGATCAAAAATTTAAGAAGGGGCAAATAAGACTCTAGACAAAACATAGATGAAATCTCTAGAAACTCGAACATGATTCAATTTCAAACGCAGATTTGCTTCCCTAGACCGAAAAATGGACATAATTCAGATTAACCCTTGGCAATGAAGAAATAAATTTTAAAACAGGGCGCTTTGACATAATCAAGAGAGCCTTACAATGCTCTGTTAAAAACCCCTGGCAATGGATCTTATTCGAAGATCCCAAAAAGGGCACCTACAAATCTAACAGTACGGACATACTAGATTCTCCATGATAAACAACGATTCAAATCATAAAAAAACATCGATACAATTCGCCGAAAAATGTTACCGGAAGCCTCGATAAGAACTTCCTCACCACCAGGATGTTCTTCCAGGAATTTGGTCACATCATAAACCTGCACAGTCGATTCAAAACTGAGAAATCCTGCAAAACAGCATTCCAAACTAAAGACAGACGAAAACCCAAATTCAGATGGGCAAAGATAAGGAAACCAGAAAAAAGCAAAACCTTGTCATGGATGACAAACCAGCAATCGTTCTTGGTTTTGTGATTGGAAACCTCGGCCAGAGAAAACTGATTCAGCTCAGCCATGGCAGATTCACCAGCTTTTCCTGCAAGAATCTGGATAAAAGCAAAACCAGGGCAGAATTTGGGGCACCATCCAAAACCACCAATGATGTTGGGCGAGTATTTATAGAGCACTGGGTAGGTGGGTCAATGCCTACCAGCAGATCGCAGTAGCTGTACCGCTAAACCCTAACGTTAGTTCTGGATCCATCAACATGTGCAGAAACTCATTCGAAAATCACCAAAACTGAAAGAAGGGTTCCATGCTTTGGTCGATAAAATTTTTGTGGTTTGGACAACGATCCCAAAATTTTAAACCTGACGGTGCTGACTGACCATAATCTTTCAAGCGATTTCATTTTTGTGGTTGTTGTTGTCGAGCCTTAATTTACAACCCCCTTGTCTCGGTTGTCTGCACCGACAATCCAAAAAGTCAATAAAAGGTAAAATATGGCGAAGATCTTATAAAATTAAGTACCAGAAAGCTAGAGAATGCTTAAAAGAAAAAAATAAAAGTAAAATTTGACAATTATGACGTGTTCAAGAAGGATTTTATCTTCCTCGTGGTTTGAAGTCATACCTGGATTTAGGAGATAGTAAAATTTGACGATTATGACATGTGTTTGGGAAGGATTTTTCCTTCCTCGTGATTTAAATTCATACGTGGATTCAGGAGATAGAAGACGTGTAAACGTGGTTAGGTGCTCCAATGTATTTTGACGCTCTGTTCAAAATGGCCAAAATGGCCAAAGCAAATGATAATCTCCACAAATTATAATGGGATATGGTGGTAGTTGGCCAATGATAATCTCCACAAATTATAATGGGATATTATAACGGGATATGGTGGTAGTGGCGAGGTACCCCTACATTCAACCATACGAATACAAGCGTTCACGCACAATCCAGTCGAACTCTGTGGACATGCTAGTTGTGGTATCTAGATAGTTACACGTTGATCGCAATTTACTATCTTCCCACCTAGACTAGTATTTGCTTTGTCACGTATGGTTTAGTCCAGAGTGAGGCGTATGATGTGATCCTAAACTAATGCTACTCCTAGAGACAATGGAAAATAATCTTGATTAAACTAATAAGCAATAGGAAATGGAGTCTAAGTTAGCCTAAGTGCGATGAGCATCCGTTCCTTAATCATCCGTACACATCTTGGACCTCGTGCATAACTACTACTGGGATTACCAAGCATAGATCCTAGGTACATTACTGGGTTATCAAGTAGTCACACTTAAATGCTCGTGATTAAGTCGTACTCATTCCGCAGTTAACAACAAGAATAGTAAATGATGGTAAAGAAATATTAACTAAGAAAACAATAAATAACAATAACAATTAAATAATTAAAACTAAGTGAATGCTGCAATGATGAAGTAATCTCGATCTTTATTTCTGGTCATGTGCGTGTCCAAGTACGTCACACTCGAATAAAGATGTCGTACAATTACAAGCATCACATTGCGGGCATGCACTTGGGAAAATAGTCTAACTCCTATGGAAACAAACTGCAAGGGCTTCGCTACAACTACTAGAAAGATACCTAAGTGTGGTGGAGGGCCACTTATTTATAGGCTAAAACAGGCTCTGCGTAAACAGGACCACGTCGACACATGGAGGGATGCGTCGATGGGGCCACGTCGACACATGGAGGGATGCGTCGACGGGGCCACATCGACGCGGTTGCGTATACGGGCCCCGTATACGCAGCCTAGTCAACGCATCAACTGCATAGCACTTCATCATACCCCCACAACTGAGTAAAAACTCGTCCTCGAGTCAAAGAAAGTGAGGAACAAGCTCAATTGAATACACAGTGAATAGGTATGGGATTATTGATTGACTAGAAATTTATTCATGCCGCAGTGGAGAATTAAACAAAATTTGGACACAGACACAAAAGACAAAACTTGTAGAACTCATGGGGTTCCCGATAGTGGTGGCTCCTCCATGGATGTCTTTCCTTTGTTCTGTGCATCAGGCTTTTGAGATTGATACCATTGAAGAAGCACCCGACATTCCTCCTCTTCTATTTGAGGATTATGAGCTGTCCATGCTGATGTTCCAATGTTTGATGAAGTCGGCATTTTCCATGGGCACGGTAGCTGCGGGAACACTTGATTGGCCTTGACATGCATGCCACAGATAGCCGTCATTCCTCTTCATAGGCTCAGGCCCTAACCTCTCCTCCTTTTGCTTGGATAGATTATGCAGTAACAGGAGCTCCATGATGGATGCCGAATGATTGTGCCTTCTGCTCTGCATATTTTGCATGAGGTCCTTGGCCTCTACCTCCCCCAGGTTGTTCGGTTACTCCTTGAGAAGGTCCTCCTTGTTGTCTTCTTTTAGAGGCCATCTATAATCACACAAAGATCAATTGTTAGTAAGGTTATTGAAAAAAATTCAATGATTTCATACCTTTCTCATTGCCTTTAATAAATGTTGAATTCTTTACTTAGTGTGATTTTAGAGTTAGAAATTTTTCAAGGAAGTTGCCCTAAAAATTTAATGTCAGACCTGATTTTGAGGAACGTTTGATAAAATGATGACAAAGAAAAGAATAGATTTGGCAATAAAGTACTTGGAGGGTATAAAATGATGTAGTGGTGTGCAACAACTATAAATTACAAAAGTCATGCAAGTGGGTCCTTCCCAAAGCAGGTTCCAACCTATAATGCCCTTGCGCAACCACACCTTAAAATGTCTGTAGGCACTAGAAGGGTTAAATGTAATATATACTCATGCAACAAACACACACATGTAGATACCACCGTGATGAGGTATGAATTCAATGCTACACAAGACACAAGTCACAAATACATGAACAATGAGATGGAATGAATCGGAGAAGGAATTGCAGAGATTGGGATGTGAGGTAACTGACTCAGGGCACAATGAGTCTTGAGTGTAGGGCATGATTAATGTGTCATTAGCCCATCGCTCCAAAATCAAGACCAAGTCCATTCCTTCGATCAGTGACATCGCATTGTTTCATCCAATGATGGACAACCATAAGAGCACCATGACAACAAGGTGTACGATCACTTGGCGTTTTCTGCAAGGGAGGAGTGACTTGGAATTTCTTTGTGGCATAATTTTTGTTTGGCCGCTTTGGCACACTCTCTTTTTTTTTGACGAAGTACTCATCTTTATTGGGTGCCTTTAATACTCTTACTCCCATTTTCCTTTAGATCTACAAGGATCTTAGTACAACCAAGCTGCATGATAGCACCTATAGATGTCACCAAAGAAAATCCACAAGTTCCCTTGATGTCACACCTTGGCCATTCCCTCTTAGTCCATCATTTTTCACTTTGGGCATAATGAGCACAAAATTACTTTTAAGTTTCATGATGACAAGAATATCATCGTACCCAAAGTAGAACCTCTTATTAATAGAATGGTTGGGTGGATGTGATGGGCTCATTGTTCAAATAATTAGTCACCTGAGACTTGATAGCATAGAACAACACCTCAACCAATGAGTCACATGAGTGTTTTATTCGTAGATGAGATTACTCATAAAAAGATAAAAAGATAAAAAGACAAAAAGATAAAACAATAAATTAAAAGATGAAAAACTAGAAAACAAAAAGTTGAAAAATTAAAGAAACGGAAAAACATTTATTAATTTTGTACTATTAGAATGGAAGATACCCCCCATAGCTAAACGGTTGAGCATGGCTAGAATTAATAAATGGAAGGTTAGGATCCGTACATGTTGGAAATATTGGGACCTGGTCATACTTACCCCATTGGGATTCACACACTTGATTAGAGTTGACATAGTTGGGCAAGTTATAAGATGTGGTTAGTTTATAAGGAATTGATCCACTATGGTACTTGTGATCGTAAGATGGTATGCAAGGATCAACATGTCTCCCCATGTGGCAATATTCATTGGGCCCCCATGGTTGTTGGAGTATTGAGTGGTGGCCTTGATATGGTAACATGAGGCATTGGGTTCGAAGAGGAAGATGCACCACAGTGTTGGATTTGTGCTGAGTTAGCGTATGCAATGGTTTATAAACTATGGTGTCCCTTTTGACAGTCACGTCTAAAGAAGGGACGCCTTCAATGTTGTGAAGGACCTCCACTGCTGTTGATAGTAGCAGCACAAGTAACGTTTGTGGGTTGGTGCTATGGTGCAAAATCTTCTAGCATAGCTAGCGGTGATGTAGAAGGGGGTGAAGTATGAGAATATTGAGGTTGAGGAGAAGTGTAAGGTACATGAGGTGGTGATCTTGTTGGAGAGGACATGGGTGGATACTACTCGAGAGAATGATAACGATGAGGTGAGGTAGAGGCTGCTGATCTTGTTGGAGAAATAGGGTGTTGAACATAATAAGCATTTGGTGCTAGGACATATGAAGGGTATGGTCCAGTTGGCGATGGCCTCCCCCACGACTGAGGTTTTTGCCACTGTGGTTGGACATAGTATTTTTGTACGAACTCTGGATGTAACATTCCTTCCCAATGCTCATGTAAATGTGACAAGATTGGACATTGACCTTTGGGGTGATCGTACAAGAAAATATTACATTGATACGTATGATTGGCAGTTGAGTTCTTATCCTTATTCTCTTGAACCCTTCTTTTGGATTGTCGTGTGGTGTCCTGTCCTGTTTCTGGATTTGGCATAGTTTGTCCTCTAATAATGTTGGCATATTCTCCACATCTTTCATGTACCCAGTCCGTCATCTTATTGATCTTTGACTTAATTTCATCTATTGATTGTAGGATTGGCAAAGATGATTCCACCTCCTTGAAGTGAGTTGATTTCTCCTCTTCATGATCATGAACCCTTGTTAAGTTAAGATTTTGGTCCTGTTGAGAACTTTCAACATTCTCCCATTTGGCTATTTCTCCTTCTTCTTTTGCTATCCACTTAATAAGCTCTTGGAGTTGATGGGTTCATAGCTCATATAGTTGACCTTGGGCGTACATCCCTAGGGTCTCCCTTGTTTCATTACGAAGCCCATCTATGATATGGTACATTAGCCTCTCCTCAGAGAACCCATGGCCTGGGCAGTTGTTGAACAGTGCATAATATCTTTCTAAGGCAATGTCTAAGGGTTCATGTTGCACTTGTTTCCATTCTTGGATTTGTCTCCTCAAGGCTGACACTCTCGCATAGGTTTGATATCTTTCATTGAAAAGTTCTACCATTGTTGGCCAATGTCAAATTGATTTTGGTTTTAACGACATATACCATACTTTTGCTTGGCCAACGAGTGTCAGAGGAAAGAGCTTAAGTTTTTACCACCCATTATCAATATTTTTCCATGTACAGGCATTGTAGAAGGCTTGTAAATGTTGTTGCAGATCTGAATCATAGCCTCCTGAAAACTTGGGAAAGTTGTTTAAATCAAGCATGGGTAGACAACTTTCCTTACAATGCCTACGGGCTATTCAAACAACCTCTTGTATTTCCCTTAAGCTTGTAGTGGCCAATAGGGGTTCATCGTCATTAGGTAGGTTATGCAGTTGTGAGTTGGGACGATGTTGTTTGCGTTGATGCTCATAAGAGACACCTACATCAAATTGGGTACTCCAAACTTCATCTTCATTATCATATAATTTGTTGGTTCTCCAATGAGTTGCCCTACTAGTTGTTACGTTGTCATAGTCTTGTGAGAGAGACATTGTTGTGAACCATGTGTGACTTAATTAAATTAAATTAAATTTCTTTTCTAAAGCATATATCGTTAATACTTGTTACAACGATCTTGTATGACATAACTAATCTAGATAACTAGCACCGTCCCCGGCAACGGCACCAATGATGAGTGGCAAGGTATCCCTACCCTCAATCATACGAATACGAGTGTTCACACACGATCCGGTCGAACTCTGTGGACAGGCTAGTTGTGGTATCTAGATAGTTACATGTTGATCGCAGTTCGTTGTCTTCCCACCTGGACTAGTATTTGCTTTGTCACGTATGGTTTAGTCCAGAGTGAGGCGTATGATGTGATCCTAAACTAGTGCTACTCCTAGAGACAATGGAAAATAATCTTGATTAAACTAAT
>MNCI01013274.1:109186-123403 GCA_015680685.1 Gnetum montanum
AAAATACCAAAAAAATCACATACCTCAGACTTGCTTAACCATACACCGTGACACTTACAAGCAAGCCTGGGAAGACAACGAACGATTAACCCCAAGTGTTTCTTGTGGTGTTAAGGCATTTAGTCTGCGGAGTTCGACCGGATCGCACGTGCACGCTCGTATTCATATGGTTGAGTGTAAGGGTACCTCGCCACTCATCACCAACCATCTAAGGGCACAATAAATGAGGAAATGATAATTGTGGAAGGTCATAATAATTAAAGATGCATCACTTGGAGGTTTCTTTTAAAAAATTTTCCAACTCTATAATCATAATAAAGATCATAACTAATAGAAAAAGCTAAGAACTTGATTAAACCAAGAGTACGAGAAGGATTATGAACCGTTAAGAACCAATCTAAACACTTTGGTAACCTTAAACTCTTAATGATTGTAGATGGCCCTGAAGAGACCAATAGCCAAAGGACCTTCATGGTAGCAAAAGACCAAAAGGCCATGGAAGAGGCCAAGCAGAAAAACAAACTCCACATGTTAAGCATGCAGAGCATGAAGCTTAATTATTTAGTATTTATCAACAGACCCCTACTACCAAACATGTAGCACAAGTAGAAGTACAGGCGCCACCAGCACTTGAACAAAGACAACATCTCACACTGTCTGTAGATTACCTACAAACCATCCAAGAAAAGTCCATACTATCTACGATAATCATGGAACTAAACTTTGGTCCATTCTTGAAGTTTGCTTTAGACACTGTGAGAACACAACGCTAGGCATCCCCCTTACGGCCAACCTTGTCTAGCAATGTAGAATGGTACTTAGGAGAGGTTTATTAATTTTAGCAAAATAAACAAGATGATGCCATAGTAAAAATAGAAGGGTTCTTGGTATCATATTCAGTTAAGAAAATTGCTAAGGCCTTGAATATTCCAAATGAATGAGCCAATGTGGCCTAGATTTCCACAAGGTCAAACACAAATGCTTAGAAATTGTGGCTACAAAGGACCTACAGTAAGGAAGATAAAGACTACAATGAAATGATTTCCAAACAGAAAATCTATTTTAAGATCAGGACTTACCACTTGTTCCCAACTAAGATGCTCAATAGAATCTCCACATCCACAGCTCGAGGGAGTAAGATACTAATGAGCAAGTTTAATGCCAACATCACACATCCAATCTTTCTAGAGATTCAGAGCCAGTTCAAGGAGAAGAAGTTAAGGAAACCAACACTGCCATTCCCTTGCATGATAAGGAAGCTTTGCAAACAAGTGGGGATTTTGGGTTACACTAACAATGTCCCAAATAAAGCCTAGAATGCCTCCTATGCAAAGATGTCAAAACCAATGCCACCAAAGAAAGATCAGTTGGAGAAGCCAACAGGAACTAAGGAAGCTTCACGTTTAACAACTGTTAGTAACATTCCAGCTACTAGACAATAGTAATAGGTAGAATCTAGCAGTCAAACATCTCTTGGAGATAGATAAGAACAACAAGCTCTACCACCTCCACAAGACTACTATCCATCAATGAGCCATTCTACATTAGATAGTAGACATAATCAGCTGGGGAGCAAAGGAGGGCTCCAATCTTTATACAGTTAGAGAAAGCTTAGTGAGGCCCACAATTTTTGTGGAACTTGCTAGTGGATAGGTGTCATTACAAACAGGGGAAGAGGAAGATTGTGCATAACAAATGTTAGGGAACACTGCATCATTTCAAGTAATCTTAGAAACTAGTGAAGGTGCCACAATCGTGGTTATGCAACACCGGGATGTGGTGGGAGCAGCTAAAGTAATTACTAATCATATCAAGGAATCATTTAATGTTCTTGTTGTGCCATCAATCGATATTTTTGAAGCTAGAGATGCTCAAATGTTAGTCAGTATCTTAATGACTCCTATTGAACATGAAGATGTACTTGACAAACTGTTGCAGATGGGCCAAGCTATGCAAAATCTATTTGATATCCGTAGTGATATCATTGCAATGTAGTCAGATTTGATAGCCACAAAAGGAAAGCTAGTGATGATAAAGATGAGGGCACAACATGCCGAGAATAAAGTGCAAAGATTACAAGCAGAATTAGTAGCTCTAAGAGAAGAAGTAAGAGATCCTACACAATTTGTTGCCCTAGACTAGATTAAGCAATTTAGAACTAATTAGGTGAGACAGCTGATTGCCCACAATATACATGTAGAGATGGAAAGAAAGAAGGTAGTGTGAAATGTCTCAGTCACTAAAGCACAAACATATGCATATGTCAAAGCCCTTACTACCTTGGAAGAGGAAAATAAAAAGCTCGCTGCAAACAACACAAGGTTGATTGATGTTAAGAAGCAAAAGAATATTCTTGAAGAAAGCATCTATTAGTACGAGAACAACTCATTTGTGTCAACCAAGATATGAGTAGATTGGCACATGAGAATAAGACACAATCAATGGAGGAGGTATGCACTATCAAACAGAAATCAACCATTGAAATAAGCACGTGGCAGAACAAAGCCAAGAGACATGAAAAGCTCAAGGAGCACTTTAGAGATCAAGTGGGGATGTATAAGCAAATAAATGAGAAAAACATCTAAATGACAAAGGCAAAATTCAACTCCATCATTGCTCACACTCTAGATTGGTAGTCCATCTTGGATAGCCTAGCCCACGTCCATGAAGCCAAGATCAAGAATAAGGACCTATAGATTGAGGATCTTACAAAATACATGGGGTTAGTAAATATTCGATATGCTAACTTGACCATGTTGATAACAAGATGGCCTAGGAATGAACTTGAGCAATAGGTAGTAGTTATGTATGCTATGTATGAAAATGAGTTTGCTAATAGAAAAGATGTCTTGCACAAACTACATGTAGCAAATTCAGAACTTGAAGTTGTGAAAGCTAACTACCAAGGAAGAAAGGATGTTGCAATGTATCTGGCAAGCAAAATGTTTAACTACCAAGAACTCAGAAAGATGGCGAGAGCATTTGAAAAAGAGAGAAGACAATTTGAGGCATGGCACATCAAAGCAAACACAATATTCTTGCAACTACCATGCTTGTGGGATATACCGACTCCATCAAACATTGCAGAATCAACATGGACAGTACATTATCCAAGAAAAGAAGAGAAGCAGCTTCAAGCACTCTTAAACAGTTTTAGAAGCCTGATGATAAAAGTAAGAAACCAATCAATGAGCCTCAACCACTAGGAACTTAAGGCTACATCAAGCTCCTTCAATTTTTGTTTTTTTTTTATTTTTTTTTTTTTGGTCAATTATCATCTATGTCCAATTTTTGTAAAACGATTCTATCCTCTCAATTTTGTCAACGATTCTATCCTCATTTTGTTTTAACTCAAGGACAAGTTTCCAATCAATTGTGGGTGCATGATAAAACCAATTTTTGTACTAATGTGATTCTATCCTCAAGTTTGCTCTATCTTTGTTTGTTCATGGCATTTTTGAGAAATAAATCTCAGATAAATAATGCTAAAAAATGTCATGAACAAATAAAGACAGCAAACTTGATCGAGAGGGTAAAACTAAATTAGGTAAGTGGTAGAGAAATAAAGGAGGGATGAAAAATAATTTAGTGAAGGTTGGTTAACATCTTCTTCTTTAAAATCATCTCGGGCCAATTCATATATATATATATATATCTAAGCTAGTAATTAAATTTAGAGTATATCAAATCAATAGACCATGCTAGTTGGTTCAAGAATCAAACAAGTCCATAATTAGTTATCCAATCATGCCATTTTATGCTAGTTTTCATTAAACAAACACAAGCCTCCCACAGACTACTTCAAGTATGGGTTCACTTTTACCTTAGAAATTATTCAGACACCGAAACAAGATTCAAGATTTAAAAGCTTGATAACAAACTCACGGCATTATTGATACAATTTTGTAGCCCTCCCTTTAGAGAGGGAGAGCCTTGCCATTCCAATAAAGCTTAATAATGTAAAGTCATTACTATGCACCAATATTCCTTTGCATAAAGTCAGCGTTCATATGATTCTAATCAAACGCCGCAACATCCACATTCATTCTACAATTTCACGTGCCTGTTGGTGTTTTTGTAACTGATTCTTTCTCGTCCTTGCATAAAACCTGCAGAAATGAACACATGCTCTACTCCTTCCGCAGCGCTAACTCCTATAACTGTTGCTCGCTGAACACAGCCACACTATCCAAGCTCACATATAATACCGATCCCAAGTTTTGCTTGTCTAGCCATTCCAAATATGTGTTTTCTTCTTCCCACAGGCTATTGCTGTCACTACCTCTTTCTTTCTTGCATCATTAACGATGGACCTCTTGCTGCAACTATCCCTAAGAGTATTGAACCGATCTAGGAGCAGAGGTTCAAACTCCTCCCATGTGTTGATCAACAACGTGCTTGCCTGATCCATGGTGGATCGTTGGAAAAGTAAATAAACTGGATCTATAACGTCCATCTTCAGTTTTGTGTTGTCACGTCACACATATTGCAGGTTGGGGTCCTACCTTTTTATGTGCATAGTGGGAATACCAAAACTTACGGCTCTGGTTTATGTTTGTGTGCAACGGGAATACAAAAAATTGTGGCTCTTTAGTTCTGCATTTTTTACATTTCGTGGTATCTTAACATTTCGTGGTGTGGCGCATGACATGCACAATGGAAATACAAAAAACTGTGGCTCTTTGGTTTGCGTTTTTTCCTATTTTGTGGGATCTTACAAGGCAGGGCAACAAACTGTCTACACACCAACACTATGAATTTGGATCAATGCTTCAATATGCATTCATTCTAAACTTTTGGTGTTATTCTTCCTGTTAGGGATAGCTGAGCTATCACCATCGCCTTCACCATAGTTGCTGTTAGCAACAATCCAACAGCACAGCCATCCTATCAAAATAGATTGATGTTAGGCAAGCAACCAACAATACAGCCATCCCACCAGAGTAGATCAATGATAGCTTCTACAAATAAAGAGCTGCAAAAATAGCATGCCCAAAATCTGTACCCAGGATAGATCGTAACTTTAATTACCTGAAATAGCTATATTCAACCGTTCTGAAAAGTTCTAGAAAGAATTTTGGAAGTATTTGCCCTGTTTCTGTATTAAGAAAATCGATGAGTCAAAGACAGACGGAAACTTCAGCTATTTTAATTATATTCTATGTATGTTTCACTTGTCCAATAACCTCCTTAAGAAAGAATCAGTTTCTAAAAGTATAAACCTACAATCAGCAAGTCAACTGGTATACGTTTCGCTGTCCAAATCCTTGAGTCGTTCGGTAAAGATTCTGTTTCTAAAAGAAAGGACCTACCACCATGTGATGCACCTGTATCTGCACCTGCAAATCAATCTGTTTGATGTTCCTGCACATAGATTTGTTAAAGACATCCATTTTACACCGAAAGGAAGCTTCACTATTTAAATCATATTTCATCTATTTTTCACCTGTGCAATAAATATAAATCCCTGGGTCTTCCAGAGTAGTAAAGACTCAGTTTCTAAAAGTATCAACTCACCATCACCATCTATTTTTCACTAGGACTAACTTTCAAGGAACCTTCTGACATTTTCATCATCATCATCAGATGAACTTCCAAAGAAACCTTAAAAGGCGTACACATTCCTAAGGACAACATTTTCTCTAATAGATTGCCCTCCAAACTTCCAAAGAAACCTCAGGAAAAGGCATACACATTCCTAAGAAGGACCTAAGACCATACCAACATTTTCTCTAATAGATTGCACTGCCCTGTCCACATTTGAGATCAACTTCTATCCACATTTGAGATCAAGTTTGATTATGAAAGAAACCTCAGGAAAAGGCATACACATTCCTAAGAAGGACCTAAGACCCTACCAACATTTTCTCTAATAGATTGCACTGCCCTTTCCAGATTTGAGATCAACTTCTATCCACATTTGAGATCAAGTTTGATTATGAAGATGAAATTGATAAAGATACAAGAAATAGGATTAAGGTGAAATGATCAAAATAAGACAATTTAGTGACATTAATGTCATACAATAAAAAAAATCAAGCTGTGCATGAATAACAAATTAATACCATATTGAATGCTACCAAAAAAGATAAATTTCATAATAGAAATATCAAGAAATCCAAATCTACTATTTCTACTATTTTAAAAGTAAACAGATACCAATGCCCCAATGCACTACCATAGGAAAGCAAAAGACTCCAAAAATTGCAATGAATTGTGTCTTTAAATGGTTTGCGCATATGCAAAAAAAATTAGATAACCCTGTAAAATTAGATTGTCGCAAGCTATTAAACCCAAGAGAAAAATGATTGAAAATAATATGAAGAAACTGCAAATAAACAAAACCTAGATGTACAAGCAAACGGCAAATAAGAACTTATATAGCCAACCCCATTTTCCCCATTTTCTGAAGATACAACTAGTATGATGATGACGATGTATCTTAACTGCTACATAACGCACTTCCCATATCTGGACCACAATGGAGATATAGAGACAATCAGGGACACAAACACAGAACTCTTCAATGGATGATATAAGCATACAAACAAGGTAACAGGATTGAACCTATGAATAAAGAAACCCACACAAAGGCAGCTACTCTAGTAAAGCATCTCGCATACGAAAAAGGATACTCATCAGAAATGTTAACACATTACAACAGCACATTCACACAGCAAACTTTCAGATCACTCGAGCCTCTGCCAACCATAATTACTAACATCCTCAACTAAACAAGCAAACTTAGTAAAGTTCATCACCCTTCAGACTTAATCGGAGAGAGGAATATTCACCGCAAACCAATCCATATAGACAAAACTGTCCATCAATCATTCAATATGCATGGCACCCTAGTCTAAATACAAAGATGGAATTTGCTTACCCCTTCAATCACATAAGCACTTTCGTTTAATACCGAACTTTCGCATTATTCATGGTGTTGAAAGCCACAAATCTTAACAGAGCTCCAGACAAAAAATCATATTGCTTTGTTTCAAACGTCATGAAATTGACAGTAATGCCAATAATATTACAGGGGTAGAAAATATGACCTCTATGATGTTATCTTAAAACCATAGCCAGACGCGAGTAGTGAATATAGCAAACTCTCTTTTCCAAGAGAGAAATGTTATTGTCAGTAACGATACAAGTATTTTCTCTATAACCAAGGAATCACTATCCTGTCTTCGTTGGATGTTTGGCGTTTAAATAGAAAACATCCGTTGCATAGGTATAAAAATAAAACTCATGGATATCATCTCAAACCATTTTAGACGCATCCGACTAAGATGCCATCAATGAAAAAATGCAACACCATGGTATTTTCATTACATAAATGATCATCAAAATAGTCAATATTTTGAAATCCAACCTGCAGGTTCATAATTCTTCATCATCATCGTAAACTCAACAGAGTACCATCTTTTTTATAAAAAAATCCAACCTTCAAACCATGAAAAATGAAACAATATTTGGAACGCGGAAAATCTGAGCAAACATCACGTTACAATTCGCAATGTTCCATCTCTTATGAAAGCAATTTCTTAAATTTTTATGATACATATAAATACGTGAATAAAGCCTTTCGCGATCTCTTTGTGATGCACGACTACAGCTTTCACATGATCTGAGAATCAATGCATGTAAATTCCAAACCTTCTGTACTCTTCTCTAAAGAACGGATGTTTAAGAGCTTCTTGCGCTGTCAAACGCTCGGAAGGTTCAAATTTAAGAAGACCTTGCAGCAAATCTATCAGCAAACCAGCAGAATGATCTGCATGGTCCATAACAATGTACTGCACCAAACAAATAAAAGTTAATGCTTAACCTCCAGACAAAAATATAAATACTAATGTTTATTAAAAATTAATGGTATAACTGCAATTTTTCAAATTAATAAATATTGAAACCTTAAGACGCTGCAGCTTATTAACAGCTTCAATGCTTTCTTTTGAAGAAGCACCTTCAGGAAAGTTTAGTCTGGTACCATGTCGAAAATACTTTCCAGCTCGTGGACTGTCAATACAAAATTCCATTAACATTCTGACTCTCATTAAATGAAAATGCCTGAAAACAAAAGTATAATCAACGTACTCTATTTTTCTAATCATGTGCTGAGGTATTGGTCCCAAAACTCTCTCCATCATAGCAAGATGCTCTAAATTTTCATGTGTTTGAAACAAAGTTTCACCCTGCAAAATATCAGTACTTGAGCAAGCAAGCTTCGACATTCATCAATCAAGAAATGAAAACATGAAGGATTTCTTGTTACCGAGCAAAGCTCAACTAATATACAACCAATGCTCCATATATCAGCAGGATAGCTCCATCCAATACCTGAAATGTTTTAGCTCAAACGTGTCAACACATGCCCAGCCTATCAGAGAAACATGTACTACATGTCTTGGCCTTAGCAAGGTTAGATCCTTACCCAAAATAACTTCAGGTGCCCTATAATGCCTTGTTGAAATTATAGAGCTGTGCTCTTGATCTTCAAATATAGCGCTTCCAAAATCAATTACCTTTATGGCTGTTGATTTCGGCAATCTTATAAACCCATCCGGCAGCCTCCGAAGGACATTCTTATAAAACAAATGCATCATACAATCAGAGAACAGGAAATTGAATGAGCATCAATACCATATCATGCCTTTCAAAATTTAAGTTACATGTACCTTATAGATAGGCAGCTTCTTGTATTCTGCAGACACAAATAGTATATTCTCTGGCTTTAAGTCTGTGTGTACAAGATGAAGGTGATGCATGTCTATACACAATAGTTCAGAAACAAATATTAACGCCTTAAAAAGTAAAGAACATTAAATTATTTTTTAGAAGGAATCGTAGAACCAAAATTAAATAGATAAATACATGCGACAGACTCCAGCAGCTGCCTGCCAATATCCCGAACAATGTCTATGGGAAAAGGATGATATCGATTTTTCCTCAAGTAATCAAATACACTAGGTCCAAGCTTCTCAAAAACCTGGTACAATGTCAACAAAAATGCATTATTTATTCAAAAAACTTAGTTCTCTCGTCCAAATAGCTATGGAGCAAATATAACAAAGTTTTAAGAAAAGCTTACAATGCATATGTGGTTCCGATAATCAAACCAATCATGCATTTGTACACATCTGCATAGCCATTCCCCCGAGTAAATATAACATCAATAAATATTCAAAAAAAAAGGGACATAGCATGTTTGCATATAAACTTATATAATATAGCAGAAAGCTCATATTTCCATCACTATCGAGTATTCTATCAATGTTTATAAAAAGGTGAATTATTATTATTTTAATACAAATAAAATAATCGTAAACACCTTGCACCAGTCGTATCATATTTTGCAATCTCACGAAGAACACCAATTTCAGCCTTTGCAGCTTCCCGGTATCGTTCAAGGCTACGGACAATCTTTATGGCCACATATTCCCTTACCTGCCTATCCCAACATTCAAGCACCTGGCCAAAAGTGCCTATAAAAGCCAAACAAGCATTCAAAAATAATTTTAAAATCTTTCAAATTTCATAACTTCTTCCATGGCAAAAAACAATATAATCACAAAGAGCAAAATTAGCCTGTAAAGCTGAAATTTGAGAAACTTGGACAAACCTTCGCCCATCTTGTTCAGAATCTTATCTGCAAAATTTATAACAAAACAATCAAAATCCGCAGCAGCGTGCAACAACTATAAAATTGAACTAGAATAAAAAAAAAGCTAAAAAATGGTAAAGAAAATATTATATATTCATTGATCGCAATATGCAACAGGTATGCATGGATGATGATGCAGAGAGTATGTGATTACAGCGAGGAGTTAAGTTTTCTCCGAGAGCAAATACGTAATGTCCATCTTTGTCATCCTCACGCCAGGGAGGGGAGGCATTGCGAGCAGTAACTCGTTTTGAATACAAAGACGACGACGATGACGATTGATGATGAGGAGGATAATAATAATGAGACGATGACGAAGAAGTAGAGCAAGGAACCATAGCCATGCCCATTCCCAAGCCCATGCCCATGCCATTTCCATTTCCATTTCCACTAAAATAAACCGAAGACGACGACTGCTCTGGAGCCTACACAGAGTCACGTTATCCATTTTCCACCATTAAATCGCCAATTTCCGGCTCGCACCTCAAGCCCTAAATCACCTCTAACCCTCTCTTGAAACCCTCGGCACAAACAAAAACCAGAAGGGAAAAAACGAAACCAACAAATTTGCACAAAACACTACTAAATCGAACAAAAAAATTCAAAACGTTTGTTAAAAAAAAACCGAATTCCGCAGACCAGATCTGAAATCGAGAACTAACCTTTTCGTAGTAGTGACCATGGCCGTGGCTGGCGTCGAAGGGGGCGTTTAGCCTACGGCGTTTCTTAGGATGATCCTCAAAGAAATTGTTCTGCCATTCCGCGACGCAGGCCATTACACAGATCTGAAACTAGAATTCCGAGAACTAATCCGAAACCTGGTTACAGAATTCTGGATCTAAAACCCTAATTCGACAATTTCAACGACCGTTGATCTAGGGCAACACAAGGAGGGAGAGCCTCTAAATGAATTTCTGTGGTGGAGTATATATTTTTCGCATATCAGTAACGGACAGGTTGGCTTTTGACCCAACCTGGCATTTTATAGGCTAATACTGACATCCAGGATTTTGCTTACGGTATAATCAATAAAGGCGCATGGCTGGTTTTGGGTAATCTCCAGGCCATCAGTATGCGGTTTTCTTTTAGCATTTAAAAATTTTCTGTGGTGTTGCATGATCCGTAATATCCAACTCGGACTGCAGTTTTAAAAAAAGAAACCTACCATACCCATTAAGGTAATGTGGTTAAAAAAAATTTTGGATCACATGGTTTGTAATATTCAACTCGGACTATCTTATTATGGGTGGTTTAGAGTTGTAGGATGCATCGCAATTAATATGGGTGTTGGTCCCTAAAATAATTATAAAATAGGTACAACTTTATAACTAAGCATTGTTTGTTAGAATTGAATCTATGACTTAAAGCTTTTAAAGCAAAAATCTTACCACTATGCTAATACCTCATTGTTATAATGGCTCAAGTATCATTTAGTTTGGGGGTATTAGAACCCGAAATACTTGAAACTTTGGTGCACCCCAAGATTTATAGAAGTTTATAACTTAGTGCTAACTAGTAGAATCGAACCTAACACCTCATTGTGACTTAAAGTGGTTATTATTAGGGTAGTTACTCTAATTATTAGAGTGGTTATTATTAGGGCAGTTACTCTAATTATTAGAGTGGTTATTATTAGAGCAGTTACTCTAATTATTAGAATGGTTATTATTAAAGTGACAATTTCTCTAAAATTAAAATGGCAGTTTCTCTAAAATTAGAGTGGAAGTTTCTCTCTAAAATTAGAGTGGCAATTTTTGTAATTATTAGTAGTTGCTCCCAAGCCCATAAATACAATAGGGAGAAGTCAAGAAGAAGAAGAAGAGTCAAGAAGAATTCAAAGGAGGAAGTCTTTTAGGAGTCAAGTAGCAAAACTCTAGCCAAGTGCCCACAGTAAAAGGTCTAAGTGTGGACGGATCTTTATTCAAGGATTGTGTACATGAGCACACCTTGTGTACGGCAATAAAGACGAGCTCTTGGATTCATCCTTGCAACACTTGAGATTTGTTTTCTTACTCATTTTCTTTATTTTATTTTCCTATGCATTTATTATTTTATTTTATTTTATGCACTTTTCTATTATTAGCACACACAATACGATCACTTCGAGCATGCGTGTAACACTTGGTAACCCAGTAACGATTAACGTTTGGTAATCCCAGTAGTGTTGCGCTGGTTCAAGATGTGTACGGCAAGTGAGAACGGATACTGGTGTTAGAATTAGTTTAAAGCCTAGTTAATCAGTAGTTAAGTTAAATTAGTCACTTAGTTATCTCTCTCTCCTCCCTTATGAGCAACATGACATAAAAACATAAAAGCTATAAAAATCATATGCCTCAAGCTTACTTAACTGATGAGTGGCGAGGTACCCCTACACTCAACCATACGAAACGAGCGTCGCACGCGTGATCCAGTCAAACTCCGCAGATGGACTAGTTGTGGCACCTAGATAGTTAGCCTTAGGTCGCAGTTCGTTGTCTTCCCACCTAGACTAGTATTGCATATGTCACATATGGTTTAGTCTAGATGAGGTGTATGATGTGTTTCCTAATCTATGCTACTCCTGAAGGCAGTGGAAAATAATATTAACTAAACTAAATTAGGAGGAAAAGGGTAAGAAAATTTAATCTAGCCTAAGTGCGACGAGCAACCGATTCCTTGATCAACCGTACACATCTTGGACTTCGTGCAGGACTACCACGGGGACTACCAAGCATAGATCCTAGGTACGCCACTGGGATTACCAAGCGTAGATCCCAAATACGCCACTGGGTTACCAAGCGTAGATCCTAGCTACACCACTAGGCTACCAAGCAGTCACACTTAAATGCTCGTAATCAAGCCATACTCGTTCCGCGTTCTAGGAGTTTAAGGGTGAGAGAGAAAACAGTAAGTAACATTAAATAAATGACAAAGTGAATGCTGCAATGATGAAGTAATCTCGATCTTTATTGCCGGTCATGTGCATGTCCAAGTACAGCACACTCGAATAAAGACACCGTACAATTACATTCACCACACTGCGGACAGACACGGGAAAAAATCTAACTCTGGAGGGATCAAACTGCCAGAGCTTCGCTACTCTAAAACTGGGATCCCGAAAGCTGCGTCTTATTTATAGATATGGCAGCGGACTGCGATATCGCGTACGCGATATCATAGGGAAGATGCGATATCGCGGCGAACGCGATATCACAACCTATGCGAATCGCATCTCATCATACCCCCACGACTGAATAAAAACTCGTCCTCGAGTTACAAGGAGAACAAGCTTCAGTGATTACATAGTCGATAGGTATGGGATTATTAACTGGAAAAAGAAATGAACTAATGCCACAGTGTGAAAGGACACAACACAGAGAAAAAATACTACAACTACAAAAATGTGGAACTCATGTAGTTCCTGGTGGCGGTGGCTCCTCCATGGGTGCTTTCCCTTTGTCACGTGCTCCAAGCTTTGAAGGTTGACGACGCTGAAGAATGGCCTGGAGCTTCTCCTCTTCAGTCCAAGGGTCCTGTGCCGTCCATGCTGATGCTCCGATGTTTGATGGAGTCGGCACCTCCCACGGACAAGGTAGTTACGGGAACATCTGATTAGCTTTGACGTACCATGCCGCGAACACCCGTCGTTCCTCTTCATAGGCTCTAGCTTTATTTTTGTATTCATGGAGCTCTGTTATCCATCAAGCCAAGTCAGTTGCCACATATTTTTGTCCTTGGTAGCTTTCTTTTACCACCGCGAGTTTAGAATTTGTGACATCTAGTTTTTCAGCCAACTTCTTTTGTTCTACAAATTCTGCTTCATATTTGATGCGGGTGGAAGCTACTTGCTGCTCGAGCTCTGACCTCGGGCGCCCTGCTGTTAACATGGCCAAGTTGGCATATCGAAGGTTTGCCAACTCCATGTATTTAGTCAAGTCTTGGATCTGCAGGTCCCGGTTCTTAATTTCCGCTTGGTGGGCGAAGGTGTAAGTGTCCAATATGGCCCTCCAATCAGTGNGCTGGGACCACATGAAGAAGAAGAACAGATGACTGGATCACCTGCGACTCAACTTGCAGGACCCAGTCAGCCTCTAGCCACAGGTCCCAACCAACAACAAGAAGCAGGACCCAGCACAGGCCAAGATCCACTGCCGTCGCAAGACTACAGACCGTCGATGAGCCATCTTAGGGCCATCGTCGAGATGGTTAGTTGGGGAAGTCGTGATGATGCAAACCTCTTCCACGTCATGGATGATGCCGACCAGCCTACTATTTCAGTAGATCGCACACGGGGTGAGTTATCAGTGCAAACAGGAGGAGGGGAAAGTAGATGGTCACAACAGATCTTTGGAAACGTGACATCTTTTCAAGTGCAGTTAGAGGCTGGTGAAGGGGCCACTGTGGTGGTCATGCAACACCAGGATGCCGCGGGAGCTGCTGAAGTGGTCGCTGACCACATCAAAGAGTCCTTTAACGTGCCTGTTGTACCATCGGCAGATCTTTCAGGAGCACGGGATGCTCAAACTATTGCCTGAACCTCAATGACTCCTGCGGAACATGAGGATGCATTGGACAGA
>MNCI01013274.1:136834-192926 GCA_015680685.1 Gnetum montanum
ACTCTTGGGTACGTTTGATATTTGTTGTTGAACAATTCGAGCATCGTACTCCACCTCCTGATGGTTTCCAGCTCTAAGGACCGGTACTAGCTTTCTGCTTCTTTAATGAGTGTCCTTGGGAACAACTTGAGTTTCTGCCACTCATTGTCTATGTTCTGCAAGGCACAACCATTGTGGAATGCCTGTAAATGATGTTGAGGATCAGCGTTGTATCCCCCTTCAAAATGTGGGATATTATTTATATCCAAACGCTTGATCCTACTGTCTTTTAAATGCCTTGTGGGAATCCTAACTGCCTCTCTAATGTCGAGCATACTTCGGGTTGCGAATAGGGGTTCGTCATGATCATCTCTTTCATGACGTCTGTGATGCCTATGTTGTGGTTCCCTATTCTCCCTACATCCTTGCCCTTGTCCTAACTCCTCTCGACCTTCTTGTCGAGGCATTTCATCTTGTTTACCTTTACTCTCCGCGTTATGCCCATGGTGGCTGTGCCCAGATGTGGAAGGAGAGTGTGAATGATGTGATGAAGGGGAAGAAGAAGGGGATCCATCACCACGGTGATGTTTCTTGCCTTCTCTTCAGCTGCTTTGGCCCCGATCGCTGTGACGATCAACGAGTCCGTCATTAGTGCGAGTGATTGTTCCTGCCGTGAACAACTGGTGCTCACGGGGATCAGAGCCTGAAATATGTATCGTTGATCTAAGGCCCTAATGCCTAATCTCTTCACTAAAGTGAGGAGGAGGAACATCATTTGCTGAGAAACCCATAGTGAGGGGTTCCTCTTCTCCTATTTCACTAATGACGTGGGGAACCTTGCCCTTCAGTAGTGAATGTTGGCTCTCCTGCCTTGCATCCCGAATACGTTGGGCGTTTGTGGGACGATAATCCCTCATGTCATAATCATCCAAAACGTATTCCGTAATTAGTTCTTGTATGCCTGTCTGTGCTAAGGCACGAACAAGCATGGTAGGGCCGGCTCTATCTGGGGGTAACACGATGTTACCTTGCATGTCTCTCCACCGCAGTTGCTCATCTTGATGGAAAACAAAGGTAAAATCCGACACATACTCATCGGGATGAGTATAGGTGACCTTAGATTGTTGAGGATATGGTTGATCTCGGTTATGCGTATGATGCTGA
Organism: Gnetum montanum; assembly: GCA_015680685.1. NCBI lineage: Eukaryota > Viridiplantae > Streptophyta > Gnetopsida > Gnetales > Gnetaceae > Gnetum > Gnetum montanum. The sequence continues at coordinate 137,978 of MNCI01013274.1, forward strand.
CTTTCTCCTGTATTGTCCTTAGGTGAGTTGATTTCGTGAGAAGAAGCCATTTCTATTGGTGTGCTAATTTCACCGTTATTTATTGTTCTTGATTAACTGATTAACCCTAAGGTTCGTTTTAAGCTCACAACGATGTGAGTGATATCCCTTATGTTAAATTGGCGAAAAAACACTTAGTCCCCGGCAACGGCGCCAATGATGAGTGGCGAGGTACCCCTACACTCCACCATACGAATACGAGCGTACACGCGCGATCCGGTCGAACTCCGCAGACTAAATGCCTTAACGCCACAAGAAACACTTGGGGTTAATCGTTCGTTGTCTTCCCAGGCTTGCTTGTATGTGTCACGGTGTATGGTTAAGCAAGTCTGAGGTATGTGATTTTTTTGGTATTTTCGGCTTATCTTCTATGCTACCAGGAGAAAGGGTTGAGAAAACTAAACTAACTCTAACTAAGATCTAAGTCTAAATTAACTAGCGCCAGCATCTGTTCCCACTTACCGGACACACCCTGAACTATGCAACTGCAGCTTACCAAACGCTAATCGTTACTGGGATCGCCACACGTAACGCAAGTGCTCGAAGTGGTCGTACTGAGGCACCTATTTAGCCTACGTGTGATAAGCAGCCGATTCCTTAGCCAGCCGTACACACCCGTGGGTGCTCGTAACTAAGTCGTACTTATCACACGTTCTAGCCTAGCAATGAGCAGCCGATTCCTCAACTAGCCGTACACATTGGACCCTGGAGTTACCAAGCGCAGAATCCTGGAATACGCTACTGGGTTACCAAGTAGCCAATGCTCGTAATTGAGTCGTACTCATGCATTGCATCAAGCAGCCGATTCCTTGACTAGCCGTACACATCCGTAGACGCTCGTAATCAAGTCGTACTTGAACGCACTAGGAAAGCAGTAAATGAAAGCAATAAATGAAACCACGTGCTGCAAGGTTTATCCAAACAAGTTCGTCTTTATTGCCGTACACAACTTGGGTTCAGGTTACAAGCTGCTCGGATAAAGAGCCGTTCACTCTAGGACTCCTATTGCGAGCACATGGGAAAAAATTCTAACTCTGGAGTGATCAATCTGCCAGAGCTTCGCTACACTAGCCAGGATTGGGAAATTAAGGGAGTGCCGCCTCTTATTTATAGATATGGCGGCGGGACGCGATATCGCGTACGCGATATCGCAGGAGAAGATGCGATATCGCAGCCTAGTGCAAGTCGCGTCTCATCAATCACTGTAACCATAATTGTCATCATTTATAATAATAATAAATATTCAATATTACCCACCATTTATAATAATAAATATTCATTATTACCCACGTCGGGCCCTACACGTGAGGGAATATGAAGAGATGAATAGGGAGCCTAAGGGTTAGGGGGCATCAATTGAATAGAGATTCAGCTCCCCTACAATGACTCTTTGGCTCACTTGCATGTGGTGCATGCTTGTGAAGGAATACAAAGAGATGAATGGGAAGCTCAAGGGTTAGGGAACATTAATCGAGTAGAGATTCAACTCCCCTGCACTGATTCTTTAGCTCCCATGCATGTGGCACATACGTGTGAGGGAATACGCAGAGATCAAACTAAATTGGCACTAGAACATATATTTGTAATGCATATTCGTTCGTGGAGATATAAAAAATCACGTTACAAATACATAAATAATGTTATTATTATATCACGAGCTTTTATATATTAACATTATTGTTACAATGGACAAGATATGAATGATGCTAACACCTCATTCATAATTATTATATTATAATTATTTTGGAATCTAATAAATGTTATGAGATTATTATAATTAGAGAAATAATCCATAATTATAATTTGAGATATTATGGATTATAAGATTCATTCGAAGGGTAAACATTTCATAATAAATAAAGCCAAGATATGATGAAATATTACTCATAATCCATAATGTTAGAGATATTATTTATTCATTCATAATGCTAACCCATAATGATTATATCTCAATTAGCATTATCCATAAGATATATATAATGATATGATTATAAATAACCGACTTTATTTATGATGAAACGTTTATAATCATTTATGTTTATGATTATAAATATATCATTATATATAACTGAGAGTATAAATAACTGAGATAAATATAATCATTGGCTCCCTTGCAGTGACTCTTTGGCTAGGGGAGATTTATAAATAATTGGTTATTTATGATTATGGCAAGACATGTGCATTGGTAGAGAGCTTGTCACCATTTTCCTCGGCATTGGCTAGGATCATCACAACATGATCTTGCTGGAGATCTTCCCGAGGTCTAGGCTACTAGAGGTGCAGAAGTTCTCATTTTTAAAATTTACTAGGTTAACAACCATATCATCCATTAGATTCCATTAATCAGAGAATATGTACATAATGAAAAAGCCTCACTGCATGCGAGAAGGTAAGAAGAAATTATCAAATTTGAACTCTTTAAGTCCTCCCAATAAGCAGGAAAAATTGTTAAAATTATGACAGAAGTCAAGCCGACATCTCAAATTGGCTAATAATTTTCATGTGCTAGCAAAAATGCTAACGCTTTTGCATTTTATTAAAATGCATATTACAAATGAAAAAGTAGTCACAATCGTAACAACCAAACGCATCTACTCCATGGTAACTGCTAAATTTCAAAGCACAACCATAGAAATGATAAAACCTACACAAAATATACAAAGAGATAAAGAGAACATGAACTTACAAATGTTCCTTTACATTGAAAAAGGGTATCACAAAAGAAGATTACTCAAGATAGTAGCAGAAAATTACAATTTCAGAATTCCTTGCCACTTCAGAAAGCATTGAAAAAAGAAAAAAACCAAACTTTGGAATGTTTTTGCATTGGGAATGCAAATGTATAAGAAAGCATACTAAGTACTGATGACAAAAGAGCTTAGCTTGAAACGAAACTATGAAAATTGCACAAAATCATCAAAATGTACTGTTCAACATGTTACAATTCACTATAAAAAATTAACAAAAACACACATAAAAAGACTGGTAGATAGTTTGTTTCTATAAAGAGATTCCAATAACCAAAGGCTATTGTTGACACAGAAACTTTAGAAGACCCTTCCCTTCAGGCTGCAACTTCAACTGTAGCCATACTGTCCCTTCTCAAATGTCTCTGGCTCTACCCCTCATCCTACCCCTGCCTACAAAATTTTATTCTTAAAACATAGATTCAAACAAAGCTACTCAAGAAACATATTGGCCTAATTCATATATAAATTTTACCCAAAAAAGAAACCTAAATGAAGGGATCTTTTAGCTATTATAACAAAAATTGTATTATGATTCACACCTCCTCCACCTTCGGGGTCCAAGCTACCATAGGTGTAGAAGTTCGCATTTTCGTTGCCATCGAGGCTAGTGTTTCTAGCATAGATGAGTGTGAGATTTGGATCTTCCAGTAGCAATTCCCCAAAGTAGAGTGAGGTTCCGGCATACTCGCAGCCATCGACGAGCACCATGATGGCTAGGAAGTCATGGTCAAGGGTGCTAGCAATGATGGTCATGATCTAGGCCACGAGATTTGAGGCGATGTCAGCACTGTGTCTAGAGTTTCTGGTTGAGCAAGCAACAAAGACATGGTAGTGGACTGTAGCGATGAAGGCGCCGATGGTGATGTTGTTGGTGTAGTATTGCTACGAGTTGTTACTAAGTGAGAGCGAAAGCATGTCAATGCCATCGGACAAAGTGGCATCCATGGCTGCAAGGATGTCGAAGCTAAAGCACTGTGTATCAACATTATAACCAACCTCAAAATCTTGGCATGTTATTCATATCGAGCCATTTGATATGGCTATCTCTTATGTGCCTGGTTGGAATGTGTACAACTTCTTATATGTTAATCATGCTTTAAGTAGCCATCATGGGTTCATCATCGTGATCAAATTTGTGTGCTCAATTGTACTAGTGCCCCCTTCTGTGCTCATCGCTTTTGTGATCTCTTTGATCCCTGCATCTTCTCTGTTCATATTCTTCATCTTTTGTGTCAGAGTGCCTTGAATGATGATCATGATGATTATGAGTTCTTCCAACCTTCCTATCATGATTGTGGTACCTTAGCCTCCTCTTATTAGCATCTACTGATAATCATGAGGATGAAGATGAGGTAGTAGGAGAATGGGGTCGACTTTTCCTCCTTCTGTAACTCTAGTGTTCTTCTTTGTGAGATCTAGCAAGAACTCATGGCCTTGAGTCCTACTTGTGCCTTGGGTCATTTGCCCCATTTTTAGTGTCTCTGCTAAGTTAGAGTGTGATTGATTCCTAACAAGTTCCTCGAATTGGATGATAGGTGTTTGTGATTGGAACTCATGATTTTGGTAAAGTTATTCATCGATCAATGTATCTCCATTAAGCTTTTTTAAGACAACAGCAGAGTTGACTTTCTTTCCTTTGTTTTGTTCATGTCTAGTCTCCATGGAATTGTCTCTCCTTAATTGCTTGTCAGTGGGATCATAGGGTCTTGTCATGTTTTTGGTCACAAGATACCCTCTAAGTGCTTCACTCAGTTTCATCCCCTTGAGAGCAGTTTGAAGCATGATGGGTGTTGAACGTTTTGGTGGTAGAACAATGTTACCTTGAATATCTCTCCACCTTAATTACCCATCCTAATAAAAGATGAAGATAAAATCAAGATAATAAGGATTGTGATGAGCATATGAGATCTTTGCTTGTAGTAGCATACTCCAACCTTCTTCTTCGTCAATTCTTTTAATGCTTCTTTATGGTTCCTTGGTAGATGATGATGCCATGCTGTGATTTAAGACATTTGATTAAGTATGTTGACTTGTTTAAGTTATGAGTTTTAATATTGAATTCTAATACAATGAACTTTGTAAAATCAATTACTTAGCATACATTGACTTGTCCTCAGCAATGAGGCCAATGATGAGCGGTGGAGTAATCCAACATCCAACCATACAAGTCACAAGTGTTTCGCGAGGGACCAGATCATAATCTATGGATGAGGCAATGTGATTATGTGAGTAATTGGTTTAAGTTTGAGATTGTTATCTTCCCACATGGAGTTAGTGAAGTCTATGTGTATGGTTTAGCTCATAGTGAGGTATATGATATGTTGATGTTGTTTGGCCATTTGGCTTCTATTGAACATGATGAAGTGAAAAGAGATTCTAAGTCTAAGTCTAACTAAAACAACAAAAAAATCTATTCTATCCTAAGGTGATCAGTATTTGATCATGTCCTTGTGTACACACCTTGGGCTTCATGTAACTACTACTAGGATTACCAAGTACTTTGCTACTGGGTGAACCAAGCGATGGCACTACTAGGTTACCAAGCAATTACACTTTAGTGCTCGAGATCAGTTGTAATCATTTCGCTTAACAACAATAATGGTAAAGTGCATAAAAAAGTAAACATGAACTAAGAAAACAATCAACATTATTCTAAGTAAAACAGTAAACTAGGGGAATGCTACAATAGTATGAAATAGCTCAATCATTATTGCCAGTCACACTTATGCCCAAGTATAAGATGCTCAAATAAAGACTCCATACACTACATCACACTACACTGCAGGCATTCACACTTCTATGTGCTAAAGACTAACTCACAAAAATAAAATGCAAGAGTTATGCTACTATGGAATGAAAACTTATGCAAATTCATGCGCCTAAGTGCAATATTTATAAGTAGGCACACATCCTGCGATATCACATATACAATAATGTAGCTAGTGCTACAATATCGTACATTCAATATCGTAGTCTGTCAAATTTTGATTTATTAGTAGTCTTGAGGATGATATAATGTAAGACCATTGGAAGAGGTATGGTTTGGTCTTAGTTAACAATAAAGTATTAGCCTAGTGGTAAGACTCTTTATTTGAAAGCTCCAAGTCATGGGTTCAATTCTAGTGTAATGTTGAGTTATAAAGTTCTAATTGAACTATATATCTTGAGGTATATGTATATTACAACTATTTTGGGGTTCAAACACATCCCAACAACAACTAGCCCCCTCCCCCCACAGCACTTTAGTCTATACAGAAGGATAAGATGATTTACCTTTACCACATTAAACATATAAGGGACATTATGTCTATTGACATAATACCTCATGCCATGCTTATCCTCTTCTTTCTTACCATTTCACCTCACTAAATTATTATAAATAGATATTTTCATATTATGAAAATATGTTACAAATTATGTAAATGACTTATTGACTTTTTTTTTTTTTTGGATATGTGCTTTTTATTGACATTAAGCTATTAGGCTACCTATGAACATCTTGTTTAGTGGTTATTCAAGGGTGAGAAGGTAGGCTATGGGGAGGGCCTCCTTGGTTAACTATTGTTGATGATTAGCTACATTGTCATTTGAAATGTCTTACGATCCTATGAACATAAAATATCATACTTTGTAACACTAATTCGTACCAAAACTATGAGGGGAAATCATGAATTTCTATGAAATTTTAAAATCAAGAAACATAAAGATGAAATTGATATTTTAGGATGCCATAAGATGAAAAATTGCAGTATATATGTGATCTTATCTAAAAAAGACAAGAGATTAGTATGAGAATGAAAAATGTCTTACTAAATTAAGTATCAACTTATTGATCTTTTGGTCCTTAATGCATATGGCACCTAAGAGGTTAAGAGAACAAGGCAGAAAATGAGACACGAACCTATGCCCACAGTTGGTAGACTCTCTTATTTTGATTTTATAATTCTATGAGTAATAAGCAAGTGCCTATATAGTGTATTTGAGTCAGTTGACGACATTCTTTATTTGAGTGGTTATGCCTAGATGTACCCATGAACAGTAATAAAGATTGAGGTTGATTTCTTCACATTGACTTAAATTAGATTTACTTTTATTGCAATTTACTTTCCACGTAATTTAGCATAATATTTACATTTCCATTGCATATGAAATTCTTAGCAATATAACCACAACACAATCTTGAGCATTAAACTTGTATTAACTTGGTAATCCCAATAGTTGAATACTTAGTACACGTAGCAATGTAATAGCGTAGTAATCGCAATAGTTTGTATGAATTTCTAGAAACATGATGGAAGGTTGTGGAACATCGCCTTGGGCTACATTAGAATTTACTTTGAATCGCATTAGTAGTCAGCTTTAGCTTTTAATAATTTCTATTTTTAGTAATTTCCTATTTTTAGCAATATGGGCTAACCAACATTAATACTCATATGTGTTAATCACATTTAACTATATATTATGAGCCAATATGAACATGACTAGAAAGATAATGATCAAATATTGATCTATGCTACTAGATGTATGACCTATTCCTTTTAAGGATTATGACATGGCTTATCACAATGGTCGTAGATTCATATGGTTGGGCATGGAGCATACTCATTGCTCATCAAGCAACATGTACATGGTAAGGCAAATAGTCATCAAAAATATTAAAGGTATGATTTTTTATACTTTAACATGTACATGGTAGGGTAAATGGTAGTATGATTTTTTATACCCTTTTCCATATGACATGGTAGGTGAAAGGAGCTTTGCTGAAGGTGTTAAAGAAGAGATTGAGAAACTACAAGCTAAAGTGTAGAAAATCAAAAAATTAAAATAAGCATTTAGAAGTGCCTTCATAAAAGTATTCAAGAAAATAACATCAAAAGAAAAATAAGCATTTAGAAGTACCTTCATAAGAATATTCACGAAAATGACATCTAGGGAGTAGTTCATAAAAAGTTGTAGAGAAAAGCCTTTGCTAAAAACTGCTTTAAAGACATAAAATTAAGTGAATACTTCTACAATACCAAATTTGACTCGACAAGAATTTGTTGCAAAGTTGGATGTGAAATTGGCTGAAGTCAAGTACAAGACTAAAACCCAATATCCTTTAAGTTTCCAAAGTGAGGTAAAACACCTTGCAAAGGAACTTATTATTTGAGAATCAAATCCATGTAGTGAAACTTCAAAAGATCCCAAAGTCAAGCAAGAGTTAAATGATTGATAGTGAGTTGACTCCTCCACCACCTAAAGAAGATGTCAATTCTTTAAAGCCTACTACTATGAAAATCTAGATTCTTTTTGTTTTAAAATCTTTCCTCCAAGGTTAGCCTTTGTAATTTGTTCAGCCTATGGTTGCAGATTTAATGGCCAAATTTTACTAAGTGTTATATTCTTCCATGATATAATGAAGCTTAAGTTTCTTATTTCCTATTTATCATTGTTCACGTGTATTACGAAGTAAAGGAAAGAAGAACATATTGATGAAACGATGTTTCTAAGGTGATGAATATTGTAAATGGCCACTATAAAAGTTTATCCTTGCAAAATTGTTACAATCAACAAAGACTTCATCAACTTGCTTTATTGATTGAAGTGTTACCATTATGAATTTAGAACTAATTTTATAGTTACAAAATACAATGAAATAAAATATGTTTTTAACCATTAGCAAAAGACCATGATTAAGGATAAAAGAAATAATGATTGTTGGCTAAGCAAAAGACCAACTTAAGGAGCTTTGAAAAGATATGATGGTAAAAATCATATTAAAAAAGAAGGCAACTTCATAATCACTTGCAAGTACTCTATCAAAGCAGAAGATCTTTTATCCATAATAATGATTATAAAGATGACATACTAAGATGAGACAACATGAAGGGGAAGAAGAAAAAGAAAGAATTGCAAAGAAGCAATTCATTCATTGAAGTGAACATACACTAGGTTAAGTAGTGCAAGGAGATATAGTTGTGAAACAACAACTCAACATAACTAAGTTGAAATTGCAAAACAGTAATTTCACTTAGATAAAACATCACTAGAGTGAGGTACATTTTAGTGAAACTAGAGATTGTAAAACTAACATTTAGTTTATGTTGACCATTGAGTAATTGGGTACTTTAAACCTCATCAAAGATACAACTATGGTAAGTTGCATCATAATAACATGTTCTATTGCAAAGTTACTAACCTAAGAAATACTAAGCCAGTTCTTCCAAGAATCCTAGTGTTGTTAACAATTTCAGGAGTCACAAGCGCTTATGAAATCAGTCAACTCATGTTAATTTATACTATGAAATTGTTGTCTCAATTGTTGTTGATATAAAGTTCTTAACAAAATTCTCATCTTACACAAAGGTTTACCAAGTATAATTTAGTTTAAGCACCTAAAATTAAGCCAATGATGAAAAACTCATGAGCAAGAGTCTTTGAATTATAAATTTTGTATAAAGAAATATGCTTATTGAAATGGAGATCACATTGGTACAAATATAGGTCAACATGTCTCTAGCTTGTGTTTCTATAATAATAATGTGGTCAAGCTAACTTCATTTACTAGATGAGAATGTAAATAAAAAACCTTCCTCAAGAAAGGCTTGAAACCAAATGATTGATATAACAATAATGACATTTATCATTGTGTCAACACTTCTATCATCCTTACACCTTGCATGGTTTAATAAGGCATCTATACATACTTGTAACTATTTAACAAAATCTATTTCATAGAACAAAAAGAATCTCATTATAAAGGTATAACATTTTCCAAGAAAATGCTCCACAAATATCAAAAGAAGTCTAAGTAGGAATGTACAAAGTTAACAATTAAGGAGGAACACTCGTTGCAAAAATTATTCAAAGCATCAACATGACTAATTTTCCTATATTTAAAGATTTATTTTATACTTTTAACAATCTAATCCCATCTTCAACCTTCTATTTGATTCTCTACAACATCCCTTAGATTTCTTTAGCACACATTTTGTAAATATCATTTTAACGGTTTCCATAAATTTTTTCTCTAAAAATCAATCATAAAATGATGTATTCAATGTTACATGAATTGTTTTTTATTATAGCTACTGAAAGAGTTTTTATTTTAAAAAAAGTTGCTTGTCCTTCAAATTATAAGAGACATTCAAAAGAACTGTACACATAGAATCACAACAATAATATAAACTGAAGTTAACATTAAGGTATTGAAGAATGCAAAATTCCTTGCTGAAGAATTTCTTGAAAATTTGTATTAAACTTGGAGTCTTAAGATCTGATTACAACCTGAAGGAAAACTTTTTCCCCAAAAATAAGTTTGTTTACACCAAATTGATAATGCTGTACTTTTCAAATAATCAATACATTTGATAATACACAGTTGCCAGATTATACATATGTTGCAAAGTCATGTCTCCACCACACACATAATCCAGTAAGTACATCACTCGCTAAAGGGAACACAGAGGTGTTACCTGTAGGTATCATAAACAAGAAGTTAACTATTTCTATTCAATTCTTGAGAAATACATTGCCATTTGCAATTGATGATGAATCCAGTATGATTTAAAATACCCTGCAAACTACATATGGTACAAAAACATACAATATGTTATAAAGTGATGTATCCAAAGATCTTGAATATTTTTGTTCTCTACAGCAAGCAGCAGTTACTTTAACAAATTGATTAGCAATGCATGTGGTGAACTTTCACAGCAAAACCACAGGGACCCTTCAAGTAAATGGATAGAAATTTGAAAAAAGCAAGCTTCCCATGAACAGGTAACTGAAAAATGTTGCCCAGATGACATATACAATATTATAGTTTGCAGATTGTCTCTTCAATGTTGCTGCAAACCAATAAATTGGTGGACTTACAGATAGGAAACGAGTTGCTACCTGCAAATAACAAAGGAAAAAAATTCAAGATCTCTCCGTCTCTCTACTGTGCTATATATGATCACTTCTTTTAAGGATGAATTTGAAGATACATTTTACTATACCTGAACATGCATTATACATGAAGCCACAAAAATCATAAAAGCAAGCTGAACCAGAAAAGGCACCATGATGGCAGAGGAAACTAGCTGACTATGTTGAGAGCTGGAAACAGTGTCTGTTGAACGCACTTGATCTTTCACTGTAGCTGCCTTTCCTCTATTTCTGATGATGCCTTCACCTGTAGAAAAAGAAAAGCATTGTTTGCAATCCATAAATATTAATAACCAAAACAGACAGTAACTGTAACTGAGATCTGAAAAGCCCCGACAATTCCAATACAAATAATGCAAATAGGAGAGGGAAATGAATGAAAAGAAAAACAACCAATCTTTTCAGAAAGAAAGGCTTGTATGATATTGGCTAAATTGTATTAGGTCTTAAAAACCATATTTATCATGATAAATTTTTGAAAATATGGTCTATAAATTTCTTTCAAAGAAATTTTAAGCATTACATGCTCTGAATATGTCACCCAAATTGTCTTCCAAATCTATCACCATCCTAAAAGAAACATACGAAAGATTAAGCAGGGTATCCCTGTATTTAACATTTTGAATAGCAAAGTTCTTGTACCATATATAGCTTGCACTCTCTGTTTTGTTTTGTTTTGCTTTGTTTTTTTTTTTTTTTTTTGAATCATATTAGATTCATCTATTAGTTGAAATTGATTTCTGAAGGATTAGAGAGAGAATAAATAATACTGTTAATTAGATGACATGCAGTGCGGTTTTAAGCAAAATGAAGAAAACCAAAAAACAAAGAACTAATTTTTAAAATATAAGTCTGCACTTAGGACAAGTAAAACAATGATGAGAAAAAAACCAAAAAAAAATGTTTGAGTTTAAAAACAAGAGGAAAAGATAAAATAATTAACAGCTATTTTCAAATCATCACTAGATTCATTATCTGTGGTGAGAAAAGAGATCGAAGGAAATAAGGTAGGTGCTTTACTTTTTGGTGTCCCTGCAATGAATATGAGAATGCTATCTAAAATGCACGGCAAGAAACATCAAATTATACATCTAAATTTCATCACAAAATACATCTCTATCTTCTTGATCAGCGATTAGAACTGTTTAAGGATGTATTGGTCCTTATTTTGCCTCTGCCAACCTTTGATAAAGACCCAATGCTTTAATTTTGGCTGAGCCGCCAACTACCAATCATACTGAAGGGCTTAATCCTGTAATACTAAAGAATATTGTCTATAACCCTCTAGGGTCTGATAATGCTAAATAATATTTCCAAAGTTTTTCAGTCTATATTATAAACAAATTTTTTTAGAATTGATCCTACAATTTAATTTTTCATAAAGGACATGCCTAAATTCATAACTAACATAAAAAGTTTTCAAATAACAAGCTGAAGTAAATTATTATTTCAAGGCCATGAGAAGTTTAACTAATTCTAAGAATCTTTATAGCAATAGATAAGGTACATTCTGAAAAATGGCAAAAAATTAGTACCTGAAGATCCCAGTGATGATGACTTTATTGGTTTTGAGAAGTCCAGCTTGGGCATGGTGACATCCTTGTTTTGATTTTTTGCTTCAATAAAATAAACAACAGCAGCTGACATTTTTTCCAGATTGGAAGCTTGAAATCCTAGAGTAAGAATAACTTTGTGATTTTTCTTGCAGTATAAAATGATTTTGAAGATTCCAAGCAAGAGCATAGGTGATGCAAGAAAAAAATTGGGCAACTGCTTCAATTGGAAATAACGCAAGAACCCAACATCCCTGCAATGATAATAATGTTGAATCAAAAAGGTTAACAATATATTTTTAAAAAAATGTACAGTGACTCTGGGGAGAAACCAACCAGTAATAACTTTGAATAAATCCATACAGATAGGGGATGCGTCCATTGCACCAAGGTCGGACTTCTTTGAATAATGAATCATCATAGCAAATATTTGAAAAACCATAAAATTGAAAGGTAACAAATGGGACAAAAACACAAGCTGACTGTAAACAACTGCCCAACATAACCTGCAAAGCCAACTGTTCACAATCTTTCCTTAGTGTTAGGACATGCAAACAAAAGTAACTTGAAAATGCTATTAAAACATTTTCAATCAGTGAACACTATCTAGTAAGAAAAATAAAGAATAAACAAGAATATATCCCTTATAGACTTATTATGAATTTTTTAGAAGGCTCTATAAGCAAAAGATGAAGGGACCACCACTTGGAGTGATGGTAAGGTGCTTGTTTCTCAAGTTGTATGACCTGGGTTCAAGCCTGAGCAGAGCCAGGACCCCACCTTGGCAGGATGAGCATTGAGCCTCTGGGTGATGATCCTTAATAAGCAAAAGATGAATATCAATTATTGTGTTGAAAGGAGGGAAGAAAACAGATTTTATGGCTTAAAACTATAGCTATATAAGCCTTCTAAGATATATTATAATAGTTGCAATAAAGAAATATTTATAATCACCATTCATGACCAACCCGGTCATTCACTTCTGGCACTAGGTATTTAAAAACAACTTTGATTTATTCAAGAAAGTGGTTAAAAACTATATAGCAATATAATGAGGAAGAGAGGGAGAAATTAGAAATCTAATTTGTAACAAGCTCCCCTAATGTTATTTCCATAAGATAACATCATCATCATCATTCTAGCTTTGCCATTTCCATAAGATAACAAATACTGAAAACTCACAGACAACTACCATGAGATTATTTGTAGAAATCAGAATTTGACAATCATTCCCATCAATTCCGTTGTACTTGTAAATTTTCAAAGATGATGCAAAGTAAATCTGAGCATCATCTTTTTGATTTGAAAAAAAAACTTTGATGGTCTATCCTTGTAATAATAGACTCCGAATGTCAATAATAGACTCCAAACGTCAACAAGTCAGCTTACATTATGAGTCATTCAAGAAAAATACTAAGATATAGTCTGGCCTCTCAAAAGAGTCCTTGTAGTATACTTGAAATTGGGAGGTTGAATGAATCTTGAAAGTAATCATTTCAGTTGATGGTGAGCTGAGACAACCATACTTTCAGCTTGAGAAAATGTAAAAGTGAGGCTAACCATTATTTGCAGTGTTATCTTCAGAATCCAATTTAGAAATTTTGTAGAAAAGATACAATTTTTTTCATCGTAAACAATCACATAGTCCTACTTCCCATTTAACGGCATTCAAGCATATTTTATAAGCAAAGTAAATGTATAAATTGTCTTCGTAACATTCTTTTTCAAGTAACAGAAGGCATCACTCAAACAAATTATCAAGAAACAGAATTATACTCACCAATGTGTTTTTCTTCTGGAAGAATGCATCATAGCAATGATGCATAGCTTGAAACAAAAAGAAACCTACATGGAGCACACCATTGGACCTGACTGAGCTTGACAATGCAAATAAAAGCACTGCCTTCCAATTGTGACCCAAAAGGAAGTAGTAGATACCAGAAAATGACAGCAGAGAAAATAAACTTTCTGAGTATCTGTCAAATTACGAAGAACCTTGTTGCAGGTTATAAGTAAGAAATGTATATTCCAGCAAAATGCCAAAAAAAACATAGCAACTCATTGTTTCCTCTTATAAAGATGCCATAGAAATCACTACTTTCATTATTCCAATAATGGAAATATTCTGGCCTAGCAGATGCAAAATCAACAATGAAATTTCTTTTTAAAAGGAGTTAACATAACTTACATTGATGAATAGAATATCGAGGCTGGATTAAAACAGAAAAACTGTGTTGCCCATAATGCAATTTTGGGGTCATGGAGAGCATAAATTGTTAGCCTGAAACAGAGTTCCCGTTGAATTTCCCAAGGAACAAATCATCTTTTAAGAAAGACAAAGTTCTATGCCAATACTGTAATATTTTCAAAATTACTTGTGATGAATTTCAAAGTGTTTTTAAGCTAACTACAGCCCCCAGCCTAGGCAACAAAATGTCTTAATAATTAATAAGGGAAGAAATACAGGACTTACTTGTACAAGAAAACTGCTGCAATAACGAAGGAAACATTGTTGAGAACGTAACCAGAGAAGGCTAGAACAGCCCTGTTTCCTATCAAAGGAATTAGTGGAGAAAACACTGCATATCAAGAAACCACTACAGTTTACAATGATTGCAGATATGTACACACAGGAAAAATAGAAGTTCTGCATACTTCATAGAAATCAACATCTGCAAACAACTAAAAGATTGAAAACACCCATGGTTAAATTAATATTTAAATAATTTTAAAATTTGGAACACAACTTACTACACCAATCACTTTCAAAAATACAAAAAGAAACGTGAGTGACAAAAAGGGAAATAAAAGTCTTTGGTGTCTCCCAACTGAATTATACAGGAGATTAAAATCATGATCAAAGTGTTTGTTCCTTTGTTTTTTGTTTCCATGATAAAAAGAATAATAGGAAACTTTCGTTACAAAGATCAGCATTACGCTGGAGGAAGAAATCAGATAAATGAGATTTTATGTAAACTTAAAAGTAAAAAATTAATTAAAAGCTATATGCATCGAATATGAGGAAGTAGATGTTGAAAATCCCATGCAGCAATTTCAAATTGCGTTGGTAGGTGCAACTTAATACATTAACAGATATCTAAAACTAAAATTAATCGTATAGCAAACATAACACTGTTAGGCTCCTTAATAAACCATTGCAAAATTGGCATTTCATGTCACTCAAATAAACTATTGCAAAGATCAGAATCTTTCAGAAGACGTACAATTTCACTTAAAGCTAATAGACAGAAACCTGTTGCCCTACTTGCTAAACCAATAAAAACTCTGAAATCTGCTCACTTTATTCACTTCTTGAGACAAACTACCAAGCTATTTAAAATTTATTTTCTGAAAAATAAACCTGCAGATAAATTAACGTGGCTTACCTGTCACTGTAAGAATCTTCATGCATATAGGAAGGAAAGGAAGAAAAGCATAAGTTTGCTCATATTCATATCCACATTCGGCTATTCTGACATAGTAAACTGAGTCCCAAACGACACTCTCCTCGACAGCACTGCCGACTTTCTTGAGCAATTTTGAATGCGGGTTATTGACAATGGATCCAACGGTCGTGTTGGATTCTTTTGCTGTCAAACACGGAGGATTCAGAGTTGCAGAGGTATCATACGGAAATATTACAGATCTCCATAACACTATTAAAGCCAATACCAGAATCCTGGATATCACCGCAGTTCTTATAAGCCTGTACGGGGGCTTTGAATTTCCTAACTGATTTCCTACCATTGCTAATGTTACAAAAATGATCTCACAAAGGCCTCAATTACAGGGGGCAGTGGCTACAGATGAAACTGCAGAAACAGCGCACACTGGATTTCATCATCGGACACAAGTACATTGACCAAGAATGATAGTTTTGAGAAGCAAATGCAAATAGTGCAAACGCATACTTTTGTATCAGATTTCGGTTTCGATGGCACTTACTTTGCAGCGAATCGAAACTGTAACCGTAGCTTACAAGCCCTAATAGCAATAACCCTCAAGCGTACTATGAGTAGTGCAATTGCGTAGTTGGTATCATTTTGCTCAACAACGGTTGTCGTGAAAGCAGATATGTGATGAACCAGTAATCCGTCTCTCTCGCTGATTCAACTGACGCTAAACTCTATATTTGGCAAGGAGCATCTCAGGCTGCTGCTGCTGCTGCTCCCAGGCGAAAACCTAAGAACACTTGCACTCAGTCTACCCACCTACTATGTTAGTTTATGACAAACGGTTTGTCTTTTCTTTTTTTAAGATGGAAGCAACACATTAATTCGAGTACCCAAAACCTTTCTTTTGCTTCCTTTTAACAACGACGGTGTTATGCTAATTACTAAGACTTTAAAAAAGGGTTTCGGATTCGGATTCGGATTCCACCATAGCTTGCAAGGAGTATTTGGCACATCTATTTGGTAACTCTATCAATTCGGTATTAGGGAATAATTTGTGAATAATTTAATAAAGTTGAAGATTTATATATAATAGATATTTAAAGCATGTAATAATAAAATTCAACAAATCTATATACTAATCTATGATTTTTACATAAAATAAAAGTTTAAAATAGGGATTTGTTTAAAATAAAAAGAAAAAAATGCAAGTCTAAAGGTGCACACAAAAATTTAAGTTCCACATCTACAATGCACTTAACTTATGTTGTGGCCTATAGCTATTATAAAACATAAAAAATAAAAAATTTAAGAAGATATGAGAAAAAGATAAAACTTTTACCTTAAGTTAGAGTTACAATTTGGGAGGAAGGAAGAGCGTAGATTAAAATGCAAGGTTATAATTTGGGAGGAAGGGTGTAGATCAAAATACATAATAATGGTTTTGAATCTAACAATATTTGAAATTATTTAGTAGACTTTAAACTTGCTAATATTCAGTTATTTGTTGAATAATCATTGAATACCATAGACGAGTAATCTTTATTTCACAATGCAATTATGTGGCAAATATTCACTAGATTGGCCAATATTGGCAAAATTTTAAAACATTGGATTCCACTACCCCTTCCTTTCTTTTGCTTTATTTCTACTTTGAAAGAGCCATCTTCCACCTATCCATTCACTTTCAAATGTTGTTTTTGGTCTTTTCTACTTGGTCTAACTCTCTTCCTTATGTCAGCAATTAATGTTAACAAGTTGTGTCTAATGCTCTACCCACATGAAGACAAATGTACATAAAGTCAATATATTTTTATTTATTTTTCAATTGATGGCTAAATGTAAACTATTTTGGGAGGGTGTTGGTACCTAAAACAAGTTAAACATAGGTACACCCTAAGATTTATAGAAGTTTATAACTCAATACTACATGTTAGAATCAAACATGTGACCTCGAGTTACCAAGCCAAGACCCATACCACTAGGTTAACACCTCATTATTAGATTTAAACTATTTTGGCCCCAACTTACCTTTATTTTGCATAAATTTCTTTATTTTCACTATGGGAGTGACTTCTCAAGTTACCTAAGTCTAACCCTAGTCATTTTCTATAAATTATAAGGCATAAATGAAATGACCTATTTTGAAGGCAATAAAGTTGACATTTAGTTTTCTTTGCAATTTCATGATTTTCCATATTCCTTTCTTCTCTCGTTTACACATCTATCACTGGTGATGAGCGGCTAGGTACCCCTATGCCCAACCATATGAATCATGGGCATTCACACACGACTCGGTCGAATTCCATAGACTGTAAGCACTTAACATACACCAGACCCTAACTAGTGAAACCTTGGGTTAGAACGGTTGTTGTCTTCCTAATCTCACTTGTGATGTTCTTTTTACGATGGTTAAGTGAGACTCAGGCTAATGATTTTTATAGCTTTTTACTTATCTTTTTGATGAGTGGCGAGGTACCCCTACACTCAACCATACGAATACGAGCGTGCACGCGTGATCCGGTCGAACTCCGCAGACTAAATGCCTTAACACCACAAGAAACACTTGGGGTTAATCGTTCGTTGTCTTCCCAGGCTTGCTTGTAAGTGTCACGGTGTATGGTTAAGCAAGTCTGAGGTATGTGATTTTTTTGGTATTTTTCGGTTTATCTTCTATGCTATCAGAGGAAAGGGTTGAGAAACTAAGCTAACTCTAACTAATGTCCTAAGTCTAAATTAACTAGCGTCAGCATCCGTTCCCACTTACCGGACACACCCTGAACTATGCAACTGTGGCTTACCAAACGCTAATCGTTACTGGGATCACCACACGTAACGCAAGTGCTCGAAGTGGTCGTACTGAGGCACCTATTTAGCTTAAGTGTGATAAGCAGCCGATTCCTTAGCTAGCCGTACACACCCGTGGGTGCTCGTAACTAAGTCGTACTTATCACACGTTCTAGCCTAGCAATGAGTAGCCGATTCCTTGACTAGCCGTACACATTGGACTACCACTGGGATTACCAAGCGCAGAATCCTGGAATACGCTACTGGGTTACCAAGCAGCCAATGCTCGTAATCAAGTCGTACTCATGCGTTGCGACAAGCAGCCGATTCCTTGACTAGCCGTACACGTCCGTAGATGCTCGTAATCAAGTCGTACTTGTGCGCACTAGGAAAGCAGTAAATAAACAATAATAAAACCATGTACTGCAAGGTTTATCCAATCAAGTTTGTCTTTATTGCCGTACACAACTTGGGTTCAGGTTACAAGCTGCTCAAATAAAGAGCCGTTCACTCTAGGACTCCTACTGCAGGCACATGGGAAAAATTCTAACTCTGGCGTGATCAATCTGCCAGAGCTTCGCTACTTCTAGCCAGGATTGGGAAAAGAAGGAAGTGCCGCCTCTTATTTATAGATATGGCGGTGGGACGCGATATCGCGTACACGATATCGCAGGGGAAGACGCGATATCGCGGCACATGCAGGTCGCGTCTCATCACTTTTGGTGGCTAATTATCTTGGAAAGTAAGGCTAGAATATTAATTAATCTAAGATTATCTTAATCTAAATCTTAACTACTCCTAACATAAGTATCCAATCCCATCTTCTGAGCATGTTCTGAGCATCCCTAAATACTACTAGGTTACTAGACGTTAAGCGTCACTGGGTTACCAAGTGTTGGGTTTATGTTCGAGCTAGTCGTACTTATGGTCTTTCTTACGATCTTACGAGACAGCGAAAGCGATTAAAATAACAATAACAAAAACTTAAGTAATTATCAAAGCATAAACAAGTTAAACTAATGAATGCAATAAATAACTATGTCCAAATGCTGCAAGGAATACTTGAAGAGTTCGTCTTTATTGCCGTCATGCTAATGGGCTCAGGTACATCAACGCTCGAATAAAGAGCCAATCACTTTTCTTACACCTGCTGTGGGCACTTGGAAAATATTCTATCTCCTGTAGGAACAAATTGCAAAAGCTTCGCTACAGCTAACTGAAAAGGTACCTAAATGAGGCGAAAGGCCCTCTTATTTATAAGCTGAAAAAGGCTTCGTGTAAACGGGGCCATGTCGACATATGGAAGGCTACGTCGACGCGGCCGTGTATACGCGGCCCCATATACGCAGCCTAGTTGACGCATAGACTTAATGATACTTCATCATACCCCCACGACTAAGTAAAAACTCGTCCTCGAGTTACTCTACAATTTGGAAGGTATGGACTTTTATTAAGAAACGCACATGACTTGACACACACATGACACAACATTAATTTGACCAAGTGCCCAAGTTATAGAGAAGGACAAATTACAAAAAATGGCGGTGTTCAGAGACAAAATTGAACACCTTGTTGGTCCTGGAGCCTCTGTCGTGTAGAATGATGCACAAAATTGTTGGAAAAGATCACACTGTCCCTGGGGGCGATGGTTTTGACAGACCTTCTCCAGCCTCTAGCCCATGCATTGGTGGCGGCAGGGATGACGGTTGCCCCGCAGCAGCTGCAACTTCTGGAGGAAGCTGAAAAGCCTCCAAGAGAGCCCTCATCTTTTCTTCTTTGCTTCTAGGATCGTTCACAGTCCAGGCAGCTTCTCCAATGTGTGCTGGAACTGGAACTTCCCAAGGGCATGGCAGCACCGGGAAGAGTTCTTTGAGGTTGACAAGCCAGGCTGCGAACTGCTTGCGTTCGATGTTGAATGCTCGGATTGATGCTTGCAACTGTTGGTAATCATTCATTCAACTGGCCAAGTTCTTCGTGACTGCACGTTGTCCTTCAAATCACGTGCGAAGAACTTCGAGTTCTAAGTTCGTTGTTTCTAACTTTTGCTTTGTTGCCTTATGTGCTTGGAACTCACCCTCGTATAGGGAATACGAGGCGGCCACTTGCTTTTCCAAATCTGACAACGGTCTTCCGGCTGTGAGCATAGCTAGGTTTGCATATCGAAGGTTGACAAGCTCCATGTATTCTGTCATCTCCTCAATCTGCAGCTCTTTTAGGTGGATTTCAGCTTTATTGTAGGCATTCAACCCATCAAAGATAAGTTGCCATACCTTACCTCCTTCTTGGAGCTGCTGGAGCGCTTGGTTCATTTTGGCCTTTGCGACTTGGATATGCTTTTCATTTACTTCCTTCTGTAATCCCACTTGGTCCCTATAATGATTTTTGATGTTTTCAAATTTCAGGACCTTATTTTTCCAAGCGGCGATTTCAATTGCAGATTTCTGTCGCAATGCCTGAACCTCCTCCATTGACAGATTTTGATTTTCAGCAACCAACCTTCTTACGTCGGCATTCACCCTGGCTAGTTCTTCCTATTGTTGGTGGATAAAATTTTTCATATGTTCATTTTTTACACCAACATTGTGCAGACGATGAACCTCCGCGGTCAGTCGCACGTTCTCCTAGCGAACCTCCGCCAAGTCCTTGTCTAAGTGATATGCTCAGACATTTGCCAAAGACTTGTCAAAGATCGCTATCTCTCGCACATCCTTGATGACTTGAAGTTTAAGTTGAAGCTATTGAAAAGCTTCATCCCTGGTGATTTTGTGGTCGAGGATGGTTGGATCGGCAAGTTGGGCTCTTAATTGGGCTACCTCCGTTGCTAAGCGCTGACAAGTGACTTGAGCAGCTTTAAGTTGCCCTTCCAAAACGAGGCTCTTACCCCTTGCCAAGAGCAGCTCTGACTGGGTTGTAGTAATGTTGTCCAGAAGGTCGAAGACATCCGGAAGCGATTGCCCTGTTCCCACCAGTCAGTCCAACAACTCCTCGTGTTGGGCTACATCAATCTTGCTACACGAAGTCTCGGCAGACGCATGTACATCTTGTAGTCCATGAACGTCCGGTACAGGTGTTGCTGGTGCATTGAGAGCCATAGCAATTGTGTCAGCAACCACTTTGACCATAGTCTCCTGTCCTTGGTGTTGCATCACCAGGACTATTGCCCCTTGACCATCATCCAAGCATACCAAAAAGGTGGTAGCATTCCCAGAGATTTTAGGAAATAGCTGATGTGTGGATATTGTCACCTCTTGAACACTAGGATCTATTCGTGCAGGTACTTGCGTCTGGGCTATGGAGAACATTGGCCCTGCCCTTTCATGCAAGCTAATTGATAGAGCCATTTCCTCCAGGTGGCTCATGGCAAGGCGATAGACTGAAGGATCTTCTCCTCCACCGGTCCTACTAGATTGCTCTTACTGGCTTAAGAGCATTTCTCGAATTTCGCGGATGTGTTCTGCTATGGTTTGCGAACCCGACTATGTTGTTTGTGTAGGTGGTGGAGGTGGTTGCTGCTCCTCCTCTATCTGTGTGGTGGCAGGATTTTTATCTTTCACCATTTCCCGCCAAGAGGCAACTGGGGTGTGTTGGATTATATCATTGGAATACTGTGTTATCCCTGTCCATTTGCACAACTTTTGGATTAGGCAGGGAAAGGGGAGAGCTCATCTTCTACATTCATTCTTAGCGAACCTCTTTTCGATCTCCAAGAACAACAGTTGTGGAAGACTCATTGGGAATTTCCCACTCAAGGCAGCACATGCATAGGTAGAGAAGGCTGTGATTTTACTGGGTCTTACCATTGGGTTCAGGTAGTAAGATGTGATCTTTGAGTACACCCTCTCCGTCGTGGTTAGAGAGCTAAATTCCTTACGCTCTATCCCATAGCACCGTTTGGTCCATTCCACCTTTACCTCTGGATCGACCTGCTTTGGGATTTCCACCACATCTGCCCTGGTCTCAGGCAACCCCAGAGCCTGTGCTATCACCTCCGAAGAGTAAGAGACATAAATGTCTTTGATTCTTACTCTAGACCTTGGTTGTTGATTCGTCCAGAAGAGGTAGGTCTCTCCTAAGTACCATTCACCACTAGTCGTGATGATTGGCCACATCGGAGAGTTTTGCAGTTGGAGCCTCACTTCTTCTAGCACATTCTCAAGGAATGGTCCAAAGTTTAGCTCTTGGAGGACTGTCCGTTGCACCTCACATGGCATCATAGCATCAAGGCAGGCTTGGGTCAGGGTGACCTCAAGCCGTGGTGCTATCCCATGAGTCTCATCCCCTTGCGATTTCTTGTTGGGAATCTCCTCTTTTGGGAATTCGATGAACAAATTCCACATCAAATCCTTTGCGGAGGGGCCCAATTGCATGAGAGCCCTCCGCATGCTCTGGTGATTGCACTCCTTGTCCCCTTCCTGTGCGTGGGTGCTTGTCCCTTGGTTGTGATGGTCCTTCACCCCTTGGGTGCCTCAGTTTAGGTGCCATCTACAATCAAACATAACCTCCCGTTAGATCACGCATAAGTAGTTCAAGATGGTTCTTATATACCTTTTCAGTTTGACCAAGTTATGTTGTTGGCACAGGCATTCCTTTAAGTCTCTCGAAGTGTTAATTTATGGGTTAGAGCCAAAAACAACAAAGGATGAGTTGAAGTTTAATTGGTTGTTTTCGTAATTAACTAACTGATTAATTAATTAATTACGCATAGGCATCACCCCCCCCCACAATTGGGAGCACACCTTCGGTTGCTTAAAAGGGCAAGGATCGATTGATGTGGACACACGATGGAATGTAGGTGTGTTGGGAAGAGTTGGGCAGAAAAAATGGTAAAATCTCCTCCTAAGTTGTGTCTCAAATGATGAAAATGCAAAGTGTAGTGGGGGTATATATAGGGATTAGGCGCTGCGTTGACGGGGCCCTGTATACACAAAGGTGTGCACCCGTTGACCAACCCAGAAAAACCCAAAATAATGAATTTGAAACGCCAAATTGGGGTAGTTGAAGCACGTGAAAGGCCTAGACATGGCTGAGGATAGGAGAAAGGTAATTGTGCTTGAAAAAGAGACAAAAATAGGAAAATGAGACTCGAAAGAACTCCGCAGGGAAGAAATCAAGCAATGGGACCCTGAGAATAATCAACCGCAAAATCCAAAGGATGGGAGACTTAACAAGCAGGGCCAAGAATACGTAGGTGGGTCCTCCCCATAGTAGGTAATAGCCTTCATAGCCCCTGCATATCCTCAACATTGGGGTTCGTGGGCCCTAGGGCCAAGGAATGGTGTTCGCTAGTTAAGACTCCTACCTAAGAGATCCTGCCAAGGCATGAGAAGCCCACGGAAACCATGATGAACTCTTGCAACATAAGACAGGTAGTGAGGTGAGTTACGGAGAGAACTGGGTGAAGAAAGAGAGAGATGAGAAAATGGAATTTCGATCATTGGTCACATGAAACCCCGTGTGCAGTTGTGGTTAAGTGGCCCGATAGAATTGTTCCTGAGTTCAGACCCAAAACCATCTGCATTCAGTGACATTGCAGCAATAGATGAAGTCCCTGCCATCCCCCAAGGAAGCAGGAATGCACCCACAGAGAACCACCACTCCAACAAACATGAGAGGAAGGAAGTGAAATGGGATGAAGTTAGAAGGAATTAAGGAAGTCCCATAACTAGTGCTTGTGGCCTGTGAGAGGCGATCTAAGGGGTGTGCTTTGTATTCCCACATAGTGATTTTTTTTTCTTTCGGGGAAACCACATCATGCAAAGACCCATGCGTGTTCGCATGCATTCGACCAAGGGGTGTGCTTTGAATCCTCATGTTTATTACTTTTCTTTTGTCTTTTTTTGTTTTTTCCCTTTTTCTTCTCTTTTTTTTTGAATTTTTCAGTGAGGACCACACCATGCAAGGTTGAATTGCCCAGAAGCTTCCTTGGAGAGAAGAACCTGGAGCGGTAGGGAATTCGTAAGGACATACCAGTAACCCAGGGGATAGGAGAGAATAACGAATGTTGCATTCCCCTTGAAGTTACACCTAATTCAAACCAGTGGGTCATCCCTAAGTCTAGGAACTACACAAGCCACACATGAATTATAATGTTTTTAAGTGAAAGGGTTACATGTTCTCAATAGAAGGAAGACCATGGAGTGGGTGAATGGGTGGATGACGTGGACTCATTGTCGATTTTATGAGCTGAAAATAGACGTAAAGTCCAAAGACAACCATGCGAGAGTGGGAACTAGACAACTAGGTGGACTAGTGTACATTACCCATTGCAACGAAAACCATCCGTGCCAAACATCTGAAGACAATAAGACGACGTATTAGCAATTACATGAAAATAAAACACTCACAAAGAAATGAAAAATAATTAAAGAAAGGAAGAAATTTACAAAGAATTTGCAAATGTATGAACGATATTGAAAAACAAAAAGGTGTAAAACAAAAAATTACAAAACAGTGAGGGGTGTAGTGGAATAGATCAGCATGGAGGACAGTCTCCCCCATGATTGGGTGGAAAGGAGGAGACGTAAAAAATGGAGCTAGATTGTCCCGGTGATGACGAGGCGGTCACACTGGTCGAGTGGAGTTCACGAAAAGGCTTCAGTTGTTGGCGGTTGACTAACTGTTTTCTGGTGGGGTCCTTAGGTTTGTGGATAAGCAAGGTCCCATATGGAAAGGTTTCAAAGACAATGTAAGGTCCCTCCCACAATGTTTAAAACTTTGTCGGTTAAGATACATGTGAGGGGTTCCAATACAACACCTTGTCTCCACATCTAAATGTGACCTTCCAAATCCTAAGGTCATGTCATTTTTTGTTGTAGTCCTTGTGGATCTCATTAGAGGACAGGGCCACTAATCGGTTCTCATCTAGCGCGCTTAAATTGATAAGTCGTTTGCATTGTGCTAGTGGGAGGTCAAGGCCTAAGTCACTAGCGATGGATAGTGTGCAGAGTTCAACTTGAATTGGGAGCGTTGGTAGCTTTTTGTACATTAACTCATAGGGAGAGTACCCTATAGGAAGTTTCCAATTGGAGCAATAGGCCCATAGGGCATCGTTAAGTTTAGTACTCCAATCCCACCTATATTTGCTGATGGTTCAGGTAAGAATCTTATTGATCTCCCTATTGGTGACTTCAGCTTGCTTGTTGGCTTGGGGGTGATAGGGTGTTGTAAATTTATGGGTAACTCCCAAGTGTTGCATGAGTTTTCAAAAAGTGACACCTGTAAAATAAGTCCCATTATCAGAAATGAGTGCACGTGGCACTCCAAACCTGTTAACGATTTGTTGTTAGACAAATTGTGCGGCGGTGTTGAAGGAACAGTCGATGACGGCTGCCGCTTCTGCCCACTTTGTACAGTAGTCCATAGCTACGATGATGTATGCCTTTCCATTTGACAAGGGTGTGATGGGCCCCATGAAGTTGGTGCCCCCAATGTCGAAGGGCTCTAGTGGCTGGATCCACTGCTGAGGTCCCTCCAATTGTGCCAACATCCCACCATCTTTTTGGCATCGTTCGTAGGAGTGGGCAAACCATTGTGCATCCCTGAAAATTATGGGCTAGTAATATCTTGCAAGCAGGATCGTAATGGCTTTGTAGCGTCTAGCATAGTGGCCCCCACAAGGGCCCTCGTGAACATCTTGGAGGATGCACAGTGTATCGACATTAGGGACACACCATTGAACCAGGCCATCTGCGCACACCTTGTAAAGGTGTCCATTGATTTCCATGAAATGCTTGGCCTTATGGAGAAACTACTGTTTCTGTTGATAGTTCCACTCCGTTGGTAGCTCCTAGGTTGTGAGGTAGGTGAGGATGCGGTTGAACCAAGGGAATTCCTTGGGCACTTGTGGATCGACTGCACCTGCAAAGAGGAGTTCATTTGGAAATTGGTCAGAGAGGGGCTCCGCCTCTTCTATGTCATCCCATCGTAACCGAGACAAGTGGTTAGCCACCACATTCTTGGTCCCCTTTCGGTCTACCATGGTGAGATCAAACTCCTGAAGAATCACCAGCCACTGAATGATGCAGGGGCTCACTATTGGTTTGTTCATCAGGAATCGAATAGCACTATGATCAGTATGCACGAACACCTTGTATCCGAGCACATAGTGCCGGAATTTTTTCAAGGCAAACGCCACTGCTATCAACTCCTTCTAGATGGTGGTGTAGTTCAACTGAGCACCTACAATGCTATGGCTTGCATAGTGGATATAATATGGACGTTTCTGATGGTCACATTGTGTAAGCACGGCTCCCAAGGTGTAGTTGGATGCATTCGTCATAATGTGGAAGGGCTTAGACTAATTAGGTGCCCATAGAACTGGAGTTTCTACGAGTTTCTATTTCAGCGCTTGGAATGCAAATTCGTGCTCGTTGGTCCAGATGAATGGAGCATCCTTCTTTGTAAGTTCTACCAATGGCTTGGTGATCTTCGAGAAGTTTTCAATGAAGCACCGATAGTAACTAGTGTGTCCAAGGAATGACCGAACATCTTTTATGGTACTTGGTTGGTGGGTGATTCCTTGGATGACTTTGATCTTTTCAGAATCCATGCTAATCCCTATTTGTGATATGCGATGCCCCAGCACAATGCCTTCTTGGACCATCGAATGGCTTTTCTGCCAATTGAACTGCAGATTGGTGTCCACATGCCATTTTAGAACATGCTCAAGATGATCCAAGGTTTGCTCGAACGTGGTCTCATAGGTAGAGAAGTCATCCATGAAGACTTCTACCCCATTGTCGATTTGTTGCTAGAAGATGCTTAGGACAAGGCGTTGGAATGTAGCAGACGCATTACACAGGCCAAAGGGCATCTTCTTGTATGCGAAAGTCCCCCATGGACTCGTGAAAGTTGTTTTGGCCTAGTCTTCTGGTGCTATTTGGATTTGGTTATAACCACTATAACCATCCAAAAAGTTGTAATAGCGGTGCCCTGTGATGGTGTCCAACACCTAGTTCACAAATGGAAGTGAAAAGTGATCCTTAGAGGTAGCCATGTTGAGCAATTAGAAATCAATACAAACCTTCCATTTGCCATCTTTCTTTGGCACGATAACAAGTGGGCTGACCCATTTGCTATCAACAATAGAATAGATGAACCTTGCCTTTAGCAATTGTTCGATTTCATCTTTGACGACCTGCTTCAGTTTGGGGTTCAATTGTCTTTGTGGTTGTCGTCATGGCCTCATGGAGGGGTTTATATAGATCTGATGCTGGCAGACCCTAGGATCAACTCCGGTTAACTCAGGATATGACCATGCGAACATAGCATCCCATTTGTTTACCACCTCCAGCAACTTCTTCTTTTGTTCTGGAGCAAGGGTGGCATTGATGATTATCGGTTTCCAATTTCCCAAAAAAGCATATTCTAAGTGAGCTGGTAAAGACTTAAGCTCTAGGGGCTCTTGTTTGAAGCTTTCAGGGATTTGCAGCTTCCCCCAATCATCTTGGTCATCATTAGTAGAGACTTGTTGATGAACCTCTTCCATCTCATCCATGCTTTCAACGTAGGCTTGTACAAGCCCTTCAGACAGTTCCATGCACAATGTGCTGCTAGCAGAATCAATTGTCAGCCATTAGGTGCCCTCCTGATTAGTGGCTACTGCGTACAGGCACTGTTGAACAGGTGATTCCTCGGTACACTGACTACATACCTGAATAGATATCCGCTTAGTGGATCATAATTACTGCACACAGTTTTACCCTAAGTCACTATACGCGATGCATGGAACACACTTCTTCTCAATCTTCCTAAAAGGATTTTCCTTTGAAATTTTAAGGAACAGGTCTCGGAGTCCTAGTTGTGCATCCATCGTGCTTAGCCAGGCTCTTCCCAGGATGATTGGGAAGTTCCCCTTGCAGTTCTCCACACAGATGACTAAGAAGTCAGCAGGATAGGACCACCCACAAATGGTGGTCACAATGTCCTCCATCAATCCCAAGGGAACAATGATAAACTGGTCTACCAACTCAAGCTGAATGTTGCTCTTCTTTAGTGAGGGCAGGTTCCAATTCTTATACATGTCATGAGAGATCAAATTTACTCCTAACCTCGAGTCCAGAAGAGCTTTGCATGGCTCATTTCCTACCACCTGAAGATAGATGAGGGGGCTTCTTGGATCAGTCAATTTCTGGGGAAGGTGACCTGCCTTGATCTAGTCAGTCACAGCATGTGTGAGCATGGCCGTCTAGACGTTGGAGTGTGGTTGGCTTGAAGGTTGCTCGGGCAGTGGAATAGTGGAGGTGCTTGAAGGTTCAGAGGCACTGGCCACAAGTGTATGTGAGGGTATGTTCAGATTATTGGGCTGAAAGAAAGGATGTTTTCTTAGTTTGGGTTTCGGTCCACTCGACTGAGGTGCCGGTTGTAAGTTAACAGCCCTCATAGCGTTTTGTTACTGTGGCTATGGTGGTATCTCTCCCTACATCAGAGGGGCAGGTGGCAGCTGAGTGGGATGTTGTGGATGAGTGGCAGGAGAAGGTGATGGAGAATAGAAGAGATATGGGTTCTCCCCCCTAGGTGATGGAGATTGAGGTCGAAAATATTATGGGGGGTGGTAATGACTTTGAAAAGGCCATATGACTAGAAGAGTCTTGTGGGGAGACCGGTTGTTGAATGTAGTACCCATAGGGATCTAGTTATTTGTAAGGGTACTGCTGCCTTGGAGGTGGCATTCCCCATGTTTGTGGGTGCTGCCACTGTTGGAAGTATTCATACATTTGCGATGGTGCTCCACTTGGATAGTATCCTTGTTGTTGGTGGAACTGCCTTGGGTTGCCTTGTGGGTAAGGCAACATCCAGGGTGTTTGCCTCTTTGCCAAGTGAGGGTTCAATGCGTACACCCCAGACTCTTGAAGATGTGACACCATAGGGCAACATCCCTTAGGATGTTCATATTGGCATATGTCACATTCGTCGTCCTCCTCGGTGTCAGAGTCTGCAACCTACTCTACTATAACAACTTTGCCCTTACCCTTGTATTGGGCATGTTCAGCTTCCTTCTTCTTGTGTTGATCACGATCATTACCCTGTTCTCTAGTCTCTTTAGCAATTTTTAGCACACTTTAGAATTTTGTGTCCAAAGAGTCCCACATCTTATTGATGTTTGCCAAAATTTCAGATGCAAACTTCTGCAAAGGCAAGGTCTTTCAGTTCACCGCTACTTCTAGTGGTGATTCCTCCTCCTCGTCACAAAATCGGACCTCCCTTTTTCTAAGGGAAGGATCTTGGTTGAATTCTTCTACACTCTCCTTTTTTCTAAGTTCCCCTTCTTCCTTGGCCACTTGCTCAATGAGGTGCTGCAATTGATGGGCCCTTAGCTTCGACAATTACCCCTGGGTGTACACGCCAAGGGTCTTTCGCGTTTCAAAATGAAGCCCATCAATGATGTGGCAAAGCTATGCTCGTTGAGATTAGCCATGGCTAGGGCACCGGTGTAGTAGTGAATAGTATATGCTCATGGCGGCATCCAAGGGTTCATGATTCCCTTATTTCCAGCCTTAGATCTACCGTCTCAGGTTCGCCACTTTGGAGTACGTTTGATATTTGTCATTAAAAATTTGAAGCATCGTACTCCATCTTCTGATTGATTTTGGCTCCAAGGACCAGTACTAACTTTCAGCTTCTTTGATGAGGGTGCAAGGGAACAACTTCAGCCTTTGCCAATCATTGTCAATGTTTTGCAAGGTGTAGGTGTCATGGAACGCCTACAGGTGGGTCTACAGATCACAGTTGTATCCCCCTTCAAATCTGGGGATGTTGTTCATATCAACGTGCTTGATCCTACTATCCTTCACATGCCTACTAGGGATTTGAACTACCTCCACAATCTAGAGCATGCTCTGAGTAGCCAATAACAGCTCATCTGAGTCATAGTCGTGTTGGGGACCATGATGTCTAGGATGATTCCGGCTACCCCTTCTTTCATGCTGGGGAGCATCGCACGATTGGTCATGCGTTTCCTCACGTTGTCCCTTTCAAACATTTTTACCACCATCCTTTCACTCCCTACCACCTCAATTACGATCAGAGCCTGAGCTGGGTGAAGGTGTAGGAGAGCGAGAGGATGGAGAAGAAGGAGAGGTATTGCCACCACTCCAGTGTCGATCTCCCCCTCTACCCTGATAATGGCCTCGATCATCCTGCCCATCCTTGCTGCGTGACCCTCCATCCCCTTGAGGATCATGGTCACTTAGAGGCTTATTCTGAATGATGGATTGAAGGACCTGGCCTAAGGGAAGTTCAGTTGAATGGGTGTCATGAAAGATGGGATCCCCATCATCCTACAGCCCTTGCGAGAATAAGGGGTTATTGAATTGTTTCCCCTTTAGATGTTCATATCTTTCTGCCTGCTGTTGGTCTTGTACTCGTTGAGCCTTAGTGGGACGATAGTCCTAGTAGTCATGGTCCTCCATGACATACTCCACTCCACGATCTTGGATGCCCAGTCTACCAAGATTGTGAAATAGCATCGCATGAGCCAATTGGTTGGGTGGTAGTATGATGTTGCCCTCCATGTCCCACCATTGCAGATGCTCATCCTGATGTAGGACGAAAGTGAAGTCAGGAACATAATCATCGGGATGCTTGTACACCACTCGACATTCCTGTGGCACTGGTGGGTTGGATACCTCTCTCCTGTGAGAAGACATGTTGGACGTTAGATGGTCCATGTAATCGATGTACCTTACTATTTACTTTAAATTCGCCTAGTGTGCGTAGATGTTTCTATCCTAGGTCCGTTCCAATGACTTGAATGATAATTTCACTAAGGTTAGATGATGCATGTAAGACTTAATAGTCCCTAACAACAATGCCAATGAATGAGTGGCTAGGTACCCCTACGTCCAACCATACGAATCACGGGCATTCACAAGCAACTCGGTCGAATTCCATAGACTGTAAGCACTTAACATACACCAGACCCTAACCAGTGAAACCTTGGGTTAGAACGGTTGTTGTCTTCCAAATCTCACTTATGATCTTCTGTTTACGATGGTTAAGTGAGACTGAGGCTAATGATTTTTATAGCTTTTTACTTATCTTTTGGCGGCTAATTATCTTGGAAAGTAAGGCTAGAATATTAATTAATCTAAGATTATCTTAATCTAAATCTTAACTACTCCTAACATAAGTATCTGATCCCATCTTCCTAGCACATTCTCAGCATTCCTAAACATTATTGGGTTACTAGACATTAAGCGTCATTGGGTTACCAAGTGTTGGATTTACGTTCGAGATGGTCGTACTTATGGTCTTACAATCTTATGAGAGAGTGAAAACAATTAAAATAAAAATAACAGAAAATTAAGTGATTGTCAAAGCATAAACAAGTTATATTAATGAATGCAATAAATGACTAAGTCCAAATGCTGCAAGGAATGCTTGAAGAGTTCGTCTTTATTGCCGTCATGCCAATGGGCTCAGATACATCAATGCTCGAATAAAGAGTCGATCACTTTTCTTACACTTACTGCGAGCACTTGGAAAATATTCTATCTCTTATGGGAACAAACTACAAGAGCTTCGCTATAACTAACTGAAAAGGTACCTAAATGAGGCGGAAGGCCTTCTTATTTATAAGCCGAAAAAGGCTCCGCGTAAACGGGGCCACGTTGACGTATGGAAGGCTACGTCAATGGGGCCGCGTTAATGCGGCCCCGTATACACGATGACACTTCATCAACTAGTATCAACTTTCATTCTCAATTATCAATTCATTGTCATTAGTCGTTAATGCAACCATAATACTAAATACGTTAACAAGATTATAATAACTCATTTTCTAATAGCCCGGAATTTTAGACATTCCAAAATTATCACATCTAGAAGATTAAGAGTCAAAACTACATAAGTCAACAATTCAAGAATAAGTTTTTAATAGTTAATTGTTCTCCTTATGTTGTAACCTATTTTTCCTATGTTATTCTTTCTTAAAATTATTTTTAACAATTTTTTTTTATTTTTTGTTTTTTGGACACATCATCTCTTATGTTAACATTAGTTTCAGTGTTAAGAAAATTTTCCATCATTTTTTCAAACTACAATTTCAAGTCTCAAGGACCTTCTCTATTGTCTAAATTGATGTTGAATTGTGTTGTGATGGTGCTTACAGGATGTTGAGGAGCTCATGGACTTCGGAAATGTTATCGAATGCTAAATTTGTTGACTTGGATTGATGTTGATGCAACTAGGATGACACTAACAATGGTGAGTGTCAGTACCACACAACATTACTCAGTCAAAAATCAAATTCCAAACTTCCGAACTACCTTCAAACTTGCCAAATATGCCTTTTAGTGCCTTGGAAATGATGTCAACTAGTCACTAGAGAGCTCGAGAGGCCAAAACTGAAGTCGAGATGTTGGTTTTTGCAAGCAGAAGGTGTTATGCTTAGGGTGAGAGTGATAATGTTGGTGGTGACACTAACATTGATATTAATGTTGGCATTACCTTTGATGAGTAGTGAGTAGTCGCTATGCCCAACCATATGAATCACCAACATTCACTAAGTAATCCAATCAAATTTTGTGGACTTTAGTTCTCTAAGTACACTTTATCTAAGTAGTGAATCTTAAAGACGTGATCGCTGTCTTCCTAGTTCCACTTGTGAGGTACAATGGTAAGGTTAAGTGTAATTAAGGCATATGAGTTATATCATTTTTTATGCATATCATTTAACTCATCTAAGTGTAGAAAACAAAGTAATTAAATGTTTAATTAATTTAATAACTAATTAATGCCTTAACTAATCCTAACATAAACATTTGTTCCCATTGGTCGTATACATCTTGAACATGTTGCGACACTACTAAGTTACCAAGTGTAAAATGCTACTAGGATTATCAAGCATTAACGTATGCTCGAGGTGATTGTACTTGTGTGCATTAATTATCTAAATTCAATTAATTAATAAGGTGTATGAAAGTAAATTGCATGAACAATAAATGCTTTAAGTAAATAGTAGGCTAAGTCCAACTGTTGCAAGGTTTATTAGGAAAGCTTACCTTTATTGTCATTCACACTAAAGTGTCTAGGTACATTAGTGCTCGAATAAAGATCTATACACTTCTCAATTCCTACTATGGGCACTTAAGAAAATATTCCAACTTTGAAATGAACAAACTGCAAGAGCTCTACTATGCTACTTAATAATGAATGCCTTAAATGTGGTAGGTGTGCACATTTATATAGGCAAGACTAGACACTATAGTGATGTGTATTTATCGATGCATCAAATCATGTGTCGGCATGTATGCATTGACAGGATTGCATCAACGTAGTCAAACCTGCAATGACTCCCACAACTAAATGAAAAATCATCCTCTAGTGAACAAAAGGAAGAAAAAAGTTCTTTACAAAATTTTGGGAATGTATGGGATTATTGACTGATTGACTAACACACACACAGTCTCAAATTGACACTAAGTGCAAAAGTTTACGAATTTATAACTTTTACAAAAATTAGTGTTCATGACAACAACATTGAACACCATTACAAAAATTAACAGCAAAACCCCTATGGTGGCTTGAAGATGAGGAGAAAATCAATTGGTCCCAGGTAGTGGAGGTTCCAAAGGTTCCAAACAACATTCTCCTGCCTATGGTCCACATGGTGGTTATCGTTGAGGTTGTGGCAATTGTGGTTGTCCTGTTGTTGCTGCGACTATTGGTGGAAGATGAAAAGCATCCAACAATGCTTTCCTCTTCTCCTCCTTACTCTGAGGATCATACATGGTTCACACAATATCATAAATGTAGGTCAATACATGAACATCCCATAGATAGGGCATGGTAGGGAATAACTTCTTAACATTGATAAACTGGACAATGAATTGTTTGCGTTTGATATTGAATGCTCAGACAGCATTCTGAAGCTCCTGGTAGTAACTCATTCTTCTGGCCATGTACTCAGCCATTGATCATTGATATGTGAATTGGGCTTTGGGGACTTCAAGTTCAACATTGAGCATTTCTAACTTTTGCTTTGTCTTCTTGTGATACTTGAACTTAGCCTTGTACAATAAGTATGAGTTAGCCACCTACTTCTCTAATTCTGACCTTGCCCACTTGGTGGTTAGCATTGTCAAGTTTTCATAATGGAGATTGGTGAGTTCTATGTACTTCATCATCTCCTTGATTTGTAGCTCCTTGAGGTAGATTTCTACCTTGTTGTACATGTTTAGTCCATAAAAGATGGGCTACCACATGTCACCTCATTGTTGGAGCTACTAGAGGGCCTCATTAACTTTTAATTTTTTCAATTTGATCTCTTTTCCATTAATTTCCTTTTGAAGGCCAACCTAGTCCCTGTAATGGATTTTGACCCTTTCGAACTTTAGGGTCTCATTTTTTTAAGCCAAAATCTCAATTGTTGATTTTTGGTGAAGAGTTCAAACTTCCTCCATTGATAGGTTACAATTTTTTATTGCCAACCTCCTCAAGTCCATGGTTACCTTGGCAAGCTACTCTTGTTGTTGTCTCATATATTCAACCATGTAGTTCTTTGAAAGCTCAACATTGTGCAAGTGATGATTATCCATTGTTAGAATTACATTCTCCTTGTGGATCTCTAATAAGTTCTTTTTAGTGTTATAAGCCATTACTACTGTTATGGACTCATCAAAGATCATAGTCTCCTTAACATTGTTAGTTGCTCTGAATTTCTCTTGAAGTTGTAAGAAAGTTTCATCTGTGGTCATGAGCTAGTTGAGAATAGCAGGATCAGTAAGATAGGCTTTTAATCTCACAACCTCAGTAGCCAAGCATTGATTTTCCACTGTGGCTACCTCAAGCTGGGCATTGGTGATGATGCACTTGCCCTTAGCCTTCAAGAGTGTTGACTAGGTTACAGTGATGCCATCTAGAAGGTCAAAGATCTACAAAATTGGTTGCCTGGTCATAACTAGTCATTCTAGAAATTTTTCGTTCTAAGCTACACTAAATCTTCCACTTACTACTCCTGCAAACATTTGCACATCTTTGAGTGCAACAACATCTAGCATAGAACTTGTAGGAGTATTAAGGGCTTCAACCACTCTGCTAGCCACCATCATAGCTGCTATTTCCTACCCTTGGTGTTGCATCACCAAGATAGTTAACCCCCTTGCCCTCTTCTAGGTGCATTGAGAAGGTAGTAGCATTTCCAAAGATCTCTATAAATTACTATTGTCCTGGAAGGAACAACGTTACCTCTTGGACACTAGGATTTGAATGCATAGGTGCCTACATTTGTTGGACAAAAAATAGTGGTGCCATGTTCTCTAACTAGCTAATGGTATGAGTGACCTCATTTAAGTGACTTAGGATTGGTTAGTAGATGAATGTATCACCACTTTGTCTAACCTATTGTTGCTACAGGAGTTGCTCATGAAGTTTCTACTTGTGCTCCATGGCAGCATGAGCCTCTAGCATTGTTTCATGAGTGGGTGGTTGTCATGGCTGGTCCTCTTCTTGAACTTTCAGTGAAACTTTATCCTTCATCATTTCTACCCAAGAGGTAATAAGAGTATGTCAAAGATTATCATTTGAATAACGAGCTATCCCTTCCCTTCTACACAATTTTTAGATCAAGCATAGGAAGGGTGTTGCAACTAGAAAAATCAATTATTAGAAAATTGAGAGATCTACTGTAGCAGCCTCAACCCTGAATCCCCAAAGCCTCCAAAAAATGCGATTTGAGGTGCCCTCGACAATTCGATAGATCACCCAAGGACTTACAGAATGCAAAATGTAGAATGTAAAATAAAAATGCAAATCTAAAATTAGAAAGTACATGTAGATTACACACAAAATGAAACTTTAAAGCTTTATTAAAGAATAAAGAATGAGTTTCAAAAATGTGTACAAGAAATGCTTGTGAGAGAGAAAGTAAAAGGGGGTTTACTAGGGTAGGAGTTTAGAGCTTGTTGAAGCTGATGTGATCTACTCCATGATCTGGATGCTTAGCCACAGCTAATGTTTTCAAAACTCCTCTATTGCAAACTTTAGATTTGCAACTTTGGCCACTACTAGGGGGTAAGAAAAGTGGGAAATTTGGCTACAAAAATTCTCTACACTAGGAGTTGGGGATTCCAAAACTATAACATTGAAACCAAAAACCCACAAGTCTCAAGGGGGTAACAAAGGGGGTAATAGGGCTACAGGGGTTCCACACTCCAAGGCTTTAAGAAGTTGCATTTTGTAAGTGTTGTAAGAGCTCTTGGAAGCCAAAAGTTCTATGTGCTCAAAAATGCCAAAAAATGAAACTTGAAAAAGGTGTTAGGATTTTGATTTTATAGGTTTTATGCCATGATTTCTGTTGCAAATTTTTGTCTCGTATAGGTGAGATGGATGCCCAAATTTTGAGGGTTATCATATATAGTAAGTCGAATCCCCATGGCCATTACATTTACTATAACTAGTAATGGGAGCACACCTTCTACCCTGGAGGAAAATCTTCCACGCTAAGCCTTATGACATCTTTGTTAGAATGCATAGTCAACACTAGAGTCATTGGACTGTTGAAATCTTGGTCATGTTGCTTCCATGTTGGGGGCATGTAGTTTCCATGATGGGGGATGAAGCCTCCACACTAGGGGGAAACTTCCATGCTAAGAGGGAAGGTTTCCATGTTGAGGGGGAAGGCTGTACCCCTCCACATAGGGGGTAGGTGAGGTTTACCCCCTATAGGTGTATCCAACATAGAAAAATGTACACCCCCCCTAAAACCCATCAAATTCCCATTTTTTGCATTCCAAAAGGCATTTTTGACCATCCCAAGCCCAAATATAGATACTAGGTGACTTTTTTCACTTGGGGAATGAGGCTTTGACCACTTACGAGGCATTTTTTAGCCCTAAAAGCATGAAACATGTGAGATTTCCCCTTATGGGTTACAATCCTAACATTTACAACAAAATTTTGCCTTAGGTTTCATGGGGTGAAAGCTATATGATGAAAAATGATTACAACATGCAAATTTTCATGGTGTTTCAAAGGGAAGTGTCTTTCTCCAACACTCATTTTTAGGATAGATTAGTTATGGAAGATTGCCTGGACATTTCCCACTTAGAGCGATGCACGCACGAGCAAATAAGGTTGTCACTTTGCTTGGTCTCATAATTGGATTGAGGTGGTAGGCCACGATCTTAAAATATACCTTCTCTACTTTGGTTAATGCACCATACTCCTTATGCTCAACCCCATAGCACCACTTGACCCACTCGTTTTTTTACCTATGGATCCTCTTGAGTTGAAATTTCTACCAATGTTGCCCTAGTTTTAGGCAACCCAAGAGGCTGAGAGATAGCCTCCATCAGGTAGGATATACTAATGTCCTTGATTGTCACCATGGCATTAGGCTTCCTATTGTTGTTGAAGAGGTACGTTCCCCCCATGTATCATTCTCCATTGGGGGTAAGAATAAGCAACATGAGAGAGTTTTACAATTGAGTTTTAACTTCTTCTAGAGTGAAGTCTAAGAAGGTACAAAAGTTCAGCTCTTGGAGAACTAGACTTTGGATCTCTTTAGACTTAATTTGCCTATGGCAAGCATTCATCAAGGTGACCTCAAGGTTTGGCCTTAGTCCTAGTGCTTCATCCTAGTTGAATTACTCTATTTTAGCTTTAGGAATTTGTCAAATAGATTTCACCTTGGGCTCCTCTCAAAGAGGTCCCATTGCATGCATTTTGACTACTTGCTCTTAGGGTTGCTTTGGCTATTGGCCCTTTCCAGTTCTTAGCCACTTATCCCTCAGTTGGGATAGTCCTACCTCTACTTCAAATTTATCTGTTGGTTTGGGTGCCATCTGCAATTACAACATGAGCAAGGATTAGCGTTTGATGTGTAAAATGAAGCACTTGGATACCTTGTCTCTATGGATTAGTTACACAGTGAGTAAGTTGTGATTATGGAAAATTGATTATTTTAATATTATTTTATTATTATTTCATTTGGATGGCTACTAGAGTTCATTAAAAAGGTTTAACTCTCATGAATTAGTGATTTTAATATTATTTTATTAGTTAAACCTTGTGGGAGTTAAAAAAAATTCAAAAAAAATTTCATCAGAAACCTAAGGTTTGTGGCCCCCACGATGTAGACCTCACCTTCAATAGTTGTAAGATTGAAGAACAAGGTTAATTGGACAAGTGGTTCGCAAGTTGTGGGCTCTAGAAGGCTTTAGGCTTTTGAAACAACAAAAAATCCTCATTCATTTGGAAGAAATGTGCAAAAAATAGCTAAATCCCATGGTATGTATAGATAATTTTTGTGCTATGTCAACACAATTGTGTCGACAAGGTTGCATAAATGTAATGGGCTATGTTGATGGGATTGCATCAATGTAGTTGTTTGTGAAAATTTTTCACTTAGAAAAATGAGGGAAAAATAAGGAATTTTTGAATAAAATTGGGGTTCAAAGGAAGCCAAGGAAATCTAGAACATGATGAAATGGATGAAGAGGGGTAGATAATTCACAAAAAAGGAGATTTCATGTGGAGAATTTTAATTAAGAAGTGCAAAATTAGATGTAATTGATGTAGAGTATGAAGGATTTGAATGCAAAATTGCCTAAGAGATTAGGAACTTAACTAGTCTAACCAAGGAGTATGCAAGTGGATCCTCTCCATAGCAAGCTCATGCCCTTAATGCCCATGCACGTCGTCAAACCAGGGAGTTCGTGGGCCCCATGTATGATTAATGGTTATGGTTAGTTAAGGACCAAATCACCAAAGAAACTATCAAGTACTTTGACCGTATCAAACCAATACATTGAAACAAACACAATAAAAGACAATAAGGTGAGTTATGAAAAGCATAGGCTAATGAAGTACGGTGTGGAATGGAGTCCCTTATGGAGTTTGTGGTTAATATGACCAGAAAATGTTCATCCTTAGTCTAAATTACAACCATCCATTGATAGTGACTTTACATTAACACTCTTAGACGAGT
Organism: Gnetum montanum; assembly: GCA_015680685.1. Classification (NCBI taxonomy): domain Eukaryota; kingdom Viridiplantae; phylum Streptophyta; class Gnetopsida; order Gnetales; family Gnetaceae; genus Gnetum; species Gnetum montanum. The sequence goes on from MNCI01013274.1 coordinate 177,342, forward strand.
CCATCCCCAAGACATAAGAATATCCCCACAGATCAATCACCATTCCAAAAAGAGAAGAAAAGAGTAGTAGGAAGTGAGATGGGCCTTAGTTAGAGGAGACCTTTAGGCATGGGTAACATGTCTTTCTAGTCCCATAACTAGTGCTTGTAGCCTGTTATTTTATCTAAGGTGTGTGCTTTGAATTTCCATTATTGTGTGGCTTTTTTTTTTTTTTGGATTTTTGGATGGGAACCACACCATGTAAAGACTTAATTTTCTGTTATTGGTCAACATAGGAATGGTGAAGGATTTGTGAAGATACCGATGCACCTAAGAGGGTAGGCAAGTACAAAAAGTATCAAATCTTCTTAAGGTTAGACCCCTGTTTATCCATTTAATCCTTCCTAATTTTGGAAACTATCAAGGTCACAAGTTATTATAAGTTTCATTTTAAGAAGAAACCTCATAATTCTGAAGCAAGGAAACACTATAGAGTTGTATAGGTGGACGACATGGACTCATTGCCTATTACCATGAAAAGAAACCATGTCTTAGTTATTAACATCAAAATTCAATATATAGAATCCAAGCATTAGCAATCAAATAGCATTATGGAGTAAAAACCATCATCAATTAGTAGCTACAGTTGCACCAAGTCTTGGTGGCAATAAAGAAAGAAAAGAAAAACATAAGAGAAATCCAAACCAAATAAAGTGAAATATAGAAGAAGTTGTAAAATATTTAAGAAGGGGAAAATGTACTAACAATGGAGTAAAACAAAAAAAGTTAAAAGTTGAAAAGCCTCATTACTTGATATCAGCATGGATGACCATCTCCACCATGGTTGAGTTGGAAGTAGGAGATCTAAAAAATTGAGTGTGCTTGTCCATTTGTTAAGGTGTTCTCATTACTAGCTCTCTTAGGCTCTTGAAAAGGCTTTATGTATTGTATGTTGACTAGCAGCTCTTATTTGGACATTCAACTTTGTAAATTGACATGGCCCCAGAGGGAAAGACTTCATAGATAACATAAGATCCTTTCCACAATGTTTGAAACTTAGTTCATTGTGGCACATGTGTGGGATTCCAGTATAAGACCTTATCTCTTGGTTGAAATTTCACTTTCTTGGTTTTAAGGTCATGGCATTGTTTATTAAATTCCTTATGCACTTTGTTAGATGAAAGGGCCATCAATCGGTTCTCATTTAGCACGTTAAGATTCGTTAACCATTGAAAGGTCATAAGCCGTTGAAAGTGTACAGAGTTTTGCTTGGATGGGAAATGTTGGTAGTTTTCCATACACAAGCTCATAGGGAGAGTAGCTAATAGGAAGTTTCCAAGTAGAGTAGTAGGCCCAAAGAGCATCATTGAGTTTTGTGCTTCAATTCCTCCTATATTTGTTAACTATTCGGGTTAGTATTTTTATGATCTTCCTATTCGTAACCTCCTCTTAGACATTGGCTTGAGGATGGTATGGTGTTGTCAATTTATTCTTAACACCTAAGTGTTGCATGAGCTTTTGAAAGGTAGTACTTGTAAAGTGAGTTCCATTATGAGAAATAAGTGCACATGGCACCCCCAACCTATTTACAACATATTATTGTACAAACTGTGTAATTGGTGACACTCGCCACTTGTACCCACTTGGTGCAGTAGTTAATAGCTACTATGATATACACCTTTCTGTTGGACATGGGAGTGATGGTACCCATTGATGAGTGGCTAGGTACTCCTACACTCAACCATACGAATACGAGCGTGCACGCACGATCTGGTCGAACTTTGCAAACTGACTAGTTGTGGTATCTAGATAGTTACATGTTGATCACAGTTCATTGTCTTCCCACCTAGACTAGTATTTTCTTTGCCACGTATGGTTTAGTCCAAAGTGAGGTGAATGATGGGATCCTAAACTAATGCTACTCCTAGAGACGATGGGGAATAATCTTAATTAAGTTAATGGACAATGGAAAATGAAATCTATGCTAACCCTAAGTGCAATGAGCATCTGTCTTTAATCATTTGTATGCATCTTGGACCTTGTGTACTACTTTTGGGATTACCAAGCACACATTACTTGAGCACTTCTAGATATGCTACTGGGTTACCAAGTAGTTACACTTAAATGTTCATGATTAATTCATACTCATTTTGCGTTAATCAACAGGAAGTGTAAATGACAATAAAGGAAATATGAATTAAAAAGACAATGATAAATAATTAACAATTAAAGTAATTAAAAGCTAAGTGAATGCTACAATGATGGAGTAATCTTGATCTTTATTGCCGATCATATGTGTATCCAAGTACGTCACACTTGAACAAAGGTTCCATACAATTACAATCATCACACTACGGGCATGCATTGGGGAAAGAACTGAAACTAACTAAAAACTGACAAAAAGACTCTACCCTAAGACTTACCAACTACTCTTCCTTCCTATGCACCCGAATTTTGTATTTATAGGCCTACATAGGAATCATGATATCATGTATTCGATATCGCTATCTAGGCTACGATATTATGTACCTGATATTGAGGATCCGAGATCGGGGCTTGGAAAACCATGCTTCATCATACCCCCATGACTGAATAACAACTCGTCCTCGAGTTAGAAAAAATGAGAATAAGTTTAATTAATTACACAATTGATAGACATGAGATTCTTAACTAACTAGGAATTACTCATGTTGGAGTGTGGGATTGAACAAAACAAAATTGGGACACAGACACATAATTACAAAAGGAAAAAAATTTTGGAACTCATGTGGTTCTTGGTGGTGGTGGCTCCTCCATGGGGCTCTTCCCCTTATCTTGTGCTCTAGGCTTTGGAAATGGATGTCTCTGAAGGAGTGCTTGGAGCTTTTCTTCTTCTGTTTGGGGATTTTATGCCGTTCATGTTGATGCTCCAATGTTTGATGGAGTCGGCACCTTCCATGGGTACGATAGTTGCAGGAACATCTGATTGGCCTTGACATACCAAGCTGCAAACAATAGTCGTTCGTCTTCATAGGCTTTAGCTTTGTCCTTGCATTCTTGGTAGTCCATGAGCTGTCGAGCCAAATTTGCTGTGACAGCTTTCTATCCTTGGTAGCTAGTCTTGACCACCTCAAATTTAGAATTTGCTACTTCTAATCTCTACAATGTCTTCTTGTGTTTAACAAATTCTGTTTCATATTTAGCATAGGTGGTTGCTACCTACTTCTCCAATTCTATTCTCAAGCGTCCAGCTATTAACATGGCTAAGTTGTCATACTACAAGTTTGCCAACTCCATGTACTTTATGAGATCTTGTATCTGTAGGTCTCAGCTTTTCAGTTCTGCTTGGTGGGCAAAGGTATACGTATCCAATATGGCCCACCAATCAGCATTTTGAGAACTAAAAGTGTTAATATGAGCTTTGGCCATATGGATTAATTTTTCAATCACCTGTTTGTACATCCTTACTTGATCTCTAAAATGCTCCTTGAGCTTCTCATGTCCCTTGGCCTCATTCTGCCATGTGCTTATTTCAATCACCGTATTTTAATAGATCATGCATACCTCCTCCATTGAGAGGGTTCTATTCTCTCTGGCCAAGTGATTCATATCTTGGTTGACCCTTATTAATTGTTCTTGCAAGTGCTAAAAATTTTCCTCAAGAACATTCTTTTATTTTTTTACTGTGGCCAACCAAAGATTTTTGGTAGTGAGGTGTTTATTTTCTTCTTGTGAGGCCTTGAGTGCGTTGGCATGTGCATACGTTTGAGCTTGTGCCTTGGAAGCATCCCAATCAACCTTCTCTTTTTCCTTCACCACTTTTTTATTCTCTTCCAACAATTTAGTTAGTTGCTTGATTTAAAAGGATTCTAGCTGGTCTACAGGGATGAATTGGGATGGATCCCGCTGTGCAGCTTGCAGGGTGACGAGCTTTTCTTAGAGTCCTTTTAACTCCTCCTCTACATGTTTAGCCCTGACCTCTACCATGACTAGCTTCCCTTTTGTAGAGATGAGGTTTGACTATGTTGTTGTGACATCTTGAGGGATGTCAAATAAAGATGTCATCACTTGTCTTGTCTGCAGCAATCGATCTAGAACATCCTCATGATCTACAGGAGTCATTGAGGGACTGGCCAAGGTTTAAGCATTACGTGCTCCTGTAAAATTTGTCAATGGCATAACAGAGACATTAAATGATTCTTTGATGTCGTCTACGACCACTTCTGCTACTCCCACTGCATCTTGGTGCTACATGACCACTACTGTGGCACCTTCACTAGTTTTTAATTGCACTTGAAAAGATGCAACGTTTCCAGAGATTTGTTGTGAGCAATGTGATTCCCCTCCTCCTATTTGGATGGACACCTCACCCCATGTGTGATCAATTGATACTGTGGATCATACAGCATCATCAATGACCATGAAGAGATTTGTTTCATCATGGCTTTCCCAACTAATTGATTCAGTGATGGCCCTGAGATGGCTCATCGACGATCAATAGTCCTGCGGTAGTAGTGATGGTTGGTCTTGCTGGCCTGTAGGTTGTGTGATGGGCCTCACTTCCTGCTGTTGATTAGGCCTTATGTCTGGAAGTTGGCTAGGCCCTACAGTTTTAGGTGTAGTGGGCAGTATCGTCTATTCTTGCTCAGGCTCTAGTGTGTCATTAGCATTTTTCCTTAGGGTTGGTGGCTTCAGTAATTTAGCAAATGAGGCATTTTGAGCCTTTTTGGGAATGTCATTGGTGTACCCCAGAATTCCAGCATGTCGGCATAGCTTCTTGATTAGGCAAGGAAAAGCCAATGCAAACTTCCCTATCTTACGTTCTTCAAACCGCCTTAAAATTTTCGTGAGACATAGATGGGGTAGGTTAGCATCAATCTTGCCCATCAAGTTGGCACTTCCTTTAGCCACATAGGTAGAAATTCTGTTCAATCCTTTTGTTAGGAAAATGTGATATGTGCCAATTTTGAAGTAGATCCTCTCTTTAAGTGTGATCTCTCCATATGCTTTATCCTCCTTATTGTATGTTCTTTTTAACCACATCTCGCGTGCATCCGCATCAAAATGAGTGGATAGGTGAGCAAACTTAGGCCCTATATTCGAAAGATTCAACACTTTCGAAATAGCCTTGGCAGAGAAATCAATAGAAATCCTACCAATATCAATAGTGGTGCCTTCTTCCTTATTGTGCCAAAATTGGTATGTTTCCCCTAAGTACCAATCACCATTTCTAGAGAGAACAGGGCATAGTGGAGATCCTTTAAGTTGGTCTTTGACTACCTTAGGGGAAAATTCAGTGAAAGGTCCAAAATTAAGTTCCACAATCATAGTTGCTAACGTGGACCTTTCATGAATTTCCTGAACACATTTTGAAGGCAATGTGAGATGTTGTCCCTGTTTAGGTGCCCTGCCATCTCCACCTTCGGCATGCCTCGATTGTGCAGTAACAGGAGGTTCTTGATGAATGTTGAATGATTGTGCCTCCTACTCTACATGTTCTTCGAGAGGCTCTTGGCCTCTGCCTCTCCTTGGCCATTTGGATGCACCCTGAGAGGATCCTCCTTATTATCCTCTTTTAGGGACCATCTACAATTACACGAGATCGATTATTAGTAAGGCTATTTACAAAATTAGATTAATACCTTACTCCTTACCCTTAATAGATTCATTTCTTGCTTAGTATGATTCAGAGTTAGAGATTTTCATGAAAATTCCCCTAAAAGTTTTGATATTGGGCCCAATTTTGATTAGGTGACTCCAAAAAATAATTTGCATGGTTTGGGTGAAGAAATAAAATTAATTTGGCAAATGTTTTTAGCATTTTTAAGTTCACTTATTGTTGATAATATCCTTCAGGTAATGAAAAATTTCAAAAAAACTACATGTGACTTGAAGCATACCCTTCCCCCACGACTAAGTTAAACACTCCGGGTTTAAGCAAGTTCACTCAGAATGAGAATCAGAGCGTTAATGAGCAAGTGATTGATATTTGAATGATAGGTGCGTAAGCTAGAAAATTTGTGGAAGAAAATTTTAACAATTTCGCTTGCATGAATAGTTAAAAATGACATTATCGTGCATGGGGGGGGGGGGGGTTCATATATATAGTTTTTATAGACACGATATCACATATCCGCTAACGTGGACCCGATATCACATCAGACTTGATGTTGGGTACCCAACATTACATCCCTTTTGAAATAGGATAGTTGGCAAACTAATAAATTTTTGAATTCCCAAGGCCAGGAATGAAGGAGTTAAGGTTTATTTGAAAGATCTAGGGTAACGTTGAAGAGACCTGAAGGCACCAAAAGTGTAATGAAGTGGAATTTTACAATGAAGTTTGTGAATAAGGTGAGGAAAAAGGACATGTAGTGGTGCACAGAAACATTTGAATTAATATGATGATAAAGAGAAGGATAACTTTAGCAATGCAGTACTCGGAGGGTATAAGATGATGTGATGATGATGTGCAATGAGTGCAAATTACAAAAGTTACGCAAGTGGATCCTCCCCAAAGCAGGTTCCTACTTATCATGCCCTTACGTAACCACACCTGAAAATGTCTGTAGGCACTAAAAGGATTAGACATAATCCACACTAGTTCCATAAAACACACGCATGGAGATACCACTGTGATGAGGTATGAATTCTATGCTACACAAGACATAAGTCAAAAATACATGAACAACAAGATGAGACTAATCATAGAAAGGATTGCAAAGATTGGGACATGAGGTAATTGACCCTGAGCACAATGAATCCTGAGTGTAGGATGTGATTAATGTGTCATTAGCTCGTTGCTTCAAAATCAAGACCAAGTTTATGCCTTTGATCAGTGACATCGCATTGTTTCATCTAATGATGGACAACCATAAGAGCACCATGACAATAAGGCGTACAATCACTTGGCATTTTGTCCAAGGGAGTGATTTGGAATTTCTTTGTGGCATGTTCTTCTTTGGTCTTTTCTTTGATGTTTTCTTTTCTTTTCTTTTTCTAGCCACTTTGGCACTTTGTCCTTTCCAATAGTTAACCGGAGAAGTCATCAACCTTTAAGCATGGGTACATGTCTTGCCAGTGGAACCCCCAAAACAACATTAAGGTTCTTTATTGAGTTCCTTCATTACTCTTACTTCCATTTTTCATTAAATCTACAAGGATTTTAGTACAATCAGGTTGCATGATAGACCCTACAGATGTCACCAAAGGAATCCACAAGTACTGTTAATGTTACACCTTGGCCATTCTCTCTTAGTTCATCATTCTTTGCTCTGGGCATAATGAGCACAAAATTACTTTAAGTTTTAATGATGACAAGAATATCATCATACCCAGAGTAGAACCCCTTATTAATAGAATGGATGGGTGGATGTTGTGGGTTCATTATTCAAATAATTAGTTACTTGAGACTTGATAGCATAGAACAACACCTCACCTAACAAGTCACATGAGTATTTTATTCACCAATGAGATTACCCACAAAAAGATATAACAAAAAATTGGAAATGAAAAAATGGAAAACAAAAAATTGTAAAATCAAAGAAAAGGAAAAACATTTTCTAATTTTGCTTGTTAGAATGGAGAATATCCCCCATAACTAAACTTTTGAGCATGGCTAGAATTAGTAAACGGAAAATGCAGATCCATGCATGTGGGAAATATTGGAGTCTAGTCATATCCAAACCACTAGGTGTCTTTTGATGTGGTGGCTGGAATGTACCCAACTTGGGGTTCACACACTTGATTAAAGTTGGCATAGTGGGGCAAATTATAAGATGTGATTATGTGATAAGGAGTTCACCCACTATGACACCCATGATCGTAAGATGGTATGCAAGGATAAATATGTCTCCCTACATGGTTATATTCATTGGGCTGCATGGTTGTTAGAGTGTTGATTGGTGGCCTTGATAAGGTAACAAGAGGTGTTGAATTTGAGGGAGAAGATGCATCACAACGCTAGACTTGTGCTGAGTTGGTGGATGCAGTGGTTTCAGAACTGTGCTGTCTCTTTCTACAGTCATGTCTAAAGAAAGGATGCTTTTGACATTATGGAGGACCTCCACTGCTATTGATAGTAGCAACAAAAGTAATGTTCATGGGTTTGTGCTATGGTGCAAAACCTTCTGGTGCTACGAGTGGTGATACAGAAGGAGGCAAAGGATGAGAATATTGAGGGCGAGGAGAAGTGTAAGGAACATGAGGTGGTGATCCTGTGGGAGAGGACTGGGTTGATAGCACTCAGGAGAATGATAACGATGAGGTGAAGTAGAGAATGTTGATCTAGTTGGGGAAATAGAATGCTGAACATAATAAGTGCTTGGGTTTGGATGGTATGAAGGGTGTGACCCATTTGATGATGGCCTCCCCCACGACTGGGGGTTTTGCCACTATGGTTGAACATGATATTTTTGTATGAAATATGGATGTAACATTCTTCCCTAATGCTCATGTAAATGTGACAAGATTAGGCATTGGCCTTTGGGGTCATCGTACAGGCAAACGTCACATTGATATGTATGATTTGTAGTTGAGCTCCTATCCTTATTTCCTTCAACCCTTCTTTCTGATTGCCGAGTGGTGTTTGGTCTTGTTTCTCAATTTGGAATGGTTTCACCTCTAATATTCTCTACATTTTTCATGTACCCATTTTATCATCTTATTGATCTTTGCCTTAATTTCATCTAGTGATTGTAGTATTTGCAAAGACGGAGATTCCCCCTCCTTGGGGTGAGTTGATTTCTCCTCTTCATGATCATGGACCTTTACGATTTTGAGATTTTGGTCCTATTGAGATCTTTCAACATTCTCCCATTTAGCTATTTCTCCTTCTTTTTCTACCTACTTGATAAGCTCTTGGAATTGGTGGGTTTGTAGCTCATATAGTTGTCCTGGGGCATACATCCCTAGGGTCTCCCTTGTTTCATTATGAAGCCCATCCTTGATGTGATACATTTGCCTTTCCTTGGAGAACCCATGGCTTGGGCAATTGTTTAACAACAAATAGTATCTTTCTAAGGCCATGTCCAAGGGTTCATGTTGCCCTTGTTTCCACTCTTGGATTTGTCTTCTCAAGGCTGACACTCTTGCATAGGTTTGATATCTTTTAGTGAAGAGTTCTACCAATTTTTGACCAACTGCAAATTAATTTTGGCTTTAAGGACCTGTACCATACTTTTGCTTGGCCAATGAGTGTCATAGAAAAGAGCTTAAGTTTTTGCCACCCATTATCAATATTGTTCCATGCACAGGCATTGTAGAAGGCTTGTAAATAATATTGTGGATCTAAAGCATAGCCTCCTAAAAACTTGGGAAAGTTATTTAAATTAAGCTTGGGTAGACAACTCTCCTTGAGATGCTTGTGGGATATTTAAATAGCCTCTTGTATATGCATTAGGCTCTTAGTAGCCAGCAGGGGTTCATCGTCACTAGGTAGGTTATGAATTTGTGAGTTGGGACGATGTTGTCTTTGTTCATGTTGGCGTTCTTGACTTTGCCCATGGGCTCGATTTTTATTTCTACGCCAACTCCTTGAGAGATGATCATCCATGTCATGACTTGACATCAAAGGAGTAGAGGAAGAGAAAGAACTGGAAGAATCATCATGACGTTTGTAAGTCTCCCAATCATCCCCAATAAATTCCTATTAATCATTAAGAAGGTCCTAGGCCTTATGGGCCCCCTCGTTCTATGGGATGTTCCATCCTCACTAGAGGTGTCAGAGTTGGATGACAAGAGTCCTTGAGTACCATTGGGGTGTTCATGAATATATGAGACTCCTACATAAGATTGAGTACTCCAAACTTCTTCGCTGTCATAAATTGCATTGGTTCTCCAATGAATTGCCTTACTAGTTGTTGCGTTATCATAGTCTTGTGAGAGATACATTGTTGTGAATTGTGTGTGACTTATTTGTAATTAGTTTCTTTCTAAAAGATATATCATCAAGGCTTCATTACAGTGATCTTGGATGATGTAACTAATCTAAATAACTAGCACCATCCTTAGCAATGGTGCTAATGATGAGTGGCTAGGTAGCCCTACACTCAACCATACGAATACGAGTGTGCACGCACGATCCGGTTGAACTCCACAGACAGACTAGTTGTGGTATCTAGATAGTTAGACATTGATCGCAGTTCACTATCTTCCCACTTGGACTAGTATTTACTTTATCATGTATGGTTTAGTCTAGAGTCAGGTTAATGATGAGATCCTAAACTAATGTTACTCCTAGAGACGATGGGGAACAATCTTAATTAAGCTAATGGACAATGGAAAATAAAATCTATGCTAACCCTAAGTGCGATGAGAATCCATCTTTAATCATTTGTATGCATCTTGGACCTCGTGTACTACTTCTAGGATTACCCAACACACATTACTTGAGTACTCCTAGATATGCTACTGGGTTACTAAGTAGTTACACTTAAATGTTCATGATTAAGTCATACTCATTCTACGTTAATCAACAGGAAGTGTAAATGACAATAAAGGAAATATGAACTAAAAAGACAATGATAAATAATTAAAAATTAAAGTAATTAAAGCCTAAGTGAATGTTGCAATGATGGAGTAATCTTGATCTTTATTGTTGATCATGTGCATGTCCAAGTACGTCACACTCGAACAAAGGTTCTGTATAATTACAATATCACACTGTGGGCATGCACCGGGGAAAGAATTGAAACTAACTAAAAACTGACAAAAAGACTCTACCCTAAGACTTACCAACTACTCTTCCTTTGTGTGCGCTTGAATGTTGTATTTATAGGTCTACACAGGAATCACGATAATAGGTGTATTTGATATTGTTATCTAGGCTATGATATCGTGTACCTGATATCAAGGATCCGATATTGAGGCCTGGAAAATCATGATTCATCACCCATGAAATCAATCCTCCAAATATCAAAGGGATCCAATGGTTGGATCCATTTTTAAGGCCCCTTTATATAAGCAGTCATCCCACCATCACATTGGTGGCATTCATAGGAGCAGATAAAGTGGCGGGCATCCTTAAAAAGTATTGGTTAGTAATACCCTACCATGAGGATTTTAATGGTCATTTGTATCCTAGCATAATGGCCCCTATAAGGACCCTCATGAGCATCTTGGAGAATGTGTAGTTGATCATCATCAAGCATGTATCATTGAACCAGGTCATTAGCGCATGCCTTGTAAAGGTGTTCATTGATTTCCATGAAGTGTTTTACCTAGTGAAGAAACTATTATTTCTTCCTATTGTTCCACTCCTATGGCATATCTTAAATGAGAAGGTAGGTGAGAATGCTATCGTACCAGTTAGTTTTAGTGAGCATTTATTCAGTTACAACACTGACAAAGAGGAGTTCATTAGGAAATTAATCTGAAAGTGGGATCTTCTCCTCTGTGTCATTCCATATTAATTAAGATAAGTGGTCATGGGGGCTCACTGCTGGCTTATTCATCAGGAACTTGATTTGTGCACAAACACCTTGTACCCCAATACATAGTATTAGAATTTCTCCAAGGCATACACCACTACCATCAACTCTTTCTCAATTATGGTGTAGTTTAACTATGCACCCACAATGCTCCTGCTTACATAGTGGATGTAGTAAGGATGTTTATGATTATCCAGTTGTGTGAGCATGGCTCCCAATGCATAATTGATGCATATGTCATACTATGGAAGGGTCTAGACCAATTAGGTGCTCTTATAATTGGAGTTTCCACAAGCTTTTTCTTGAGTTGCTAAAATGCATGCTTGCATTTCCTAGTCCAAATAAACGAAGCATCCTTCTTTGTCAACTCCACCAATGGTTTAGCAATCTTAGAGAAATTCTCAATGAAGCACTAGTAAGAGCTAGTGTGGCCAAGGAATGACCTCAAATCTTTGATTATTTTTGGCTGTTGGGTTATTTCTTAGAAGATCCTTATTTTTTCAAGGTCCACCTCAATCCCTTTTTGTGAAATTTGGTGCCCCAATACAATGCCCTCCTAGACCATCAAGTGGCTTTTTTGCTAGTTGACCTTAAGATTTTTCTCCACACATCTTTTCAGTGCTTGTTCAAGATGGTCCAGGGCTTGCTTAAACGTAACTCCATAGGTAGAGAAGTCATCCATGAAGAGTTCCATCCTGCTACCAATCTGGTATTGGAAATGCTCAAGGCATTGGAATTTGGTAGGGGCATTACATAGGCTGAACGACATCTTTCTGTATGTGAAAGTCTCTTAGGGACTCATGAATGTGGTTTTGAACTAATCTTCTAGTGCTATTTGGATTTGGTTATATCCACTATAACCATCGAAAAAACTATAATAGTAATGCCTAGAAATTGTGTCCAACACCTAGTAAAAAAATGGCAAAGAAAAATGATCCTTGTATGTTGCCATATTCAATAGCTTGAAATCGATGCAAACCCTCCATTTTCCACATTTCTTTAGCACAATCATGAATGAACTAATCCACTCACTATTCGTAATGGAATACATGCACTTTGCTTTGAGGAGTTGTTTAATCTCCTCTTTGACAATCTACTTGAGTTTGGGGTCCAACCATTGTTATGATTGCCTCTTTAGTTTAATGAAGGAATCAGTGTAGATGCGATGTTGACATATCCTTGGATCAATTCCAATTAGCTCATGATATGAACAAGCAAAGATTGTTGGCCATTTGTTGACCACCTCTAGTAGTTTCTTTTTTTTTGCAAAAGAGCAAGGTTGGCATTAATGATGACTAGCTTTCGATTACTTCAAAAAGTATATTCCATTTCAGTTGGTAGAGTTTTTAACTTAAGGTGCTCTTGTTTGAAGCTCTTAGGGATTTCCAACTCTTCCTAATTGGTTTCATTAGGTTCATCGGAGAGTTGGTTATGGACTTGCTCTAATTCATCCATGCCTTCAACATAGGCACTTGTTAGGCTCTCAATTTGTTTCATGCATACCGATGAACTACTTTTTACTTTAGTTGTCAGCCACTAGGTGCCCTCCTATTTTGTGGCTATTGTATATAGGCACCTTTGAATTTCAGTGATATCTTCACACTACCTACATGTTGTAAGTGTGGTGCTTTTGACTATCCATAGTTTATGCATGTAATGACACCCCATGTTACTATATGCGATGCATGGAACTCACTTCCTTTTTATCTTTCCAAAGTCATCTTCCTTGGAAACCTCCAAGGAAAGGTCTCTAATTCCTATTCGCACATCAATTGTACTTAGTTTAGCCCTTCCCGTGATGATTGGGAAGTTCCCCTTGCAATTATTCACATGAATCACTAAGAAGTTAGTGGGATATGGCCACCCATAGAAGGTGGTCACAATATCCTCCACCAACCCCAAGGTGATAGTGATGGACTGATATGCTAACTTAAGAAAAATGTTTCTCTTCTCTAGAGGAGGTTGGTTCTAGGCTTTGTACATTTCATGAAAGATCAAATTGATACTAAAACTTGAGTTCAGAAGAGCCTAGCATGGCTCATTCCTAGCAATTTGCAAGTAAATGAGGGGACTCCCAAGATTAGATCTCTTCCTGGGAAGATGGCCAACCTTTATCTAATCAGTGACTATGTGAGTTAGTAGGATAGTATGCACTCTTGGAGGCATTTAGTTTGAAGGGATTTTGAAGGATTTTGTAGAGGAGAAAGGTGTAATAGGATCAGCAACTGTAGGTGTCTATGAGGGCTTAGTAGGATTGTTGGATTGAAAAAAGGATTATTTTCGAGACTTGGTATTTGAACTAATTAGTTGTGGAGCCAATTCTATGTTAATAGCCCTTGTGATATTTTTTTGTTGTGGTTGGGCTAGAATCTTGGCTTACATGGATGGAGCAGGTGGCAATTGAGTTGAGGGTAGAGGTACAAGTGCAGAAGGATGAGGAGGATAATATGGAAATGGGAACTTCCCTATTGGAGATTGTGCTCTATAATATTGAGGAGGGTAGTAGTGGTGTTGGAAAGAGGCATGACTAGAAGAGTCACATGGAGAAATGGATTGCTAAACATAGTACCCACATAAATCTAGCTAATGGTAAGGTTATTGTTGCCTTAGTGGTGGCATCCCCCATGACTATGGGTGCTATCACTATTGGTACTACTTGTGATGTTAAGGTGGGGCTCCACTCGAATAGTAGGCCTTTTAGTGGAACTGCCTGTAGTTGCCTTGAGGACAAGGCAACCTCTTGGGTGCTTGCCTTTATGCCAATTTAGGATTTAAAGCATACACCCTATATTCCTACAAGTGTGACATAACTGGGCAACATTCCTTAGTATGATCATATTGGCAGATGTCACACTCACCATCATCATTTGTCTTGGAATCCATAACCTCTTCAATAGTAGCAGCTTTGCCTATATCCCTCTGATGGGCATATTTAGCTTCCTTCATTCTCCTTTAGTTAAGACCACTACCTTGCTATTTGGTCTCCTCAGTAATTCTAAGGGCAATTTAGAACTTTTCATCCAAAGAGCCCCACATTTTATCTACCATAGCTGATATTTTAGAAATAGATTTTTGTATTAGCAAGGTTTTGCATTGCACCACTTCATCAAGTGGTGCCTCCTCCTCATTATCATAAAATTGGACCTCCCTTTTGTGAATGGAAGGATCTTGGTTGTACTTCTCTATACTTTTCCTTTTTCTTAGCTCACCTCCTTTTTTGGCCACTTACTTAATTAGCCTTTGGATCTAATGGGCTCTTAGCTCTAAAAGCCTCCCTTGGGCATAGACCTTAAGATTTTTTCTTAGTATTGTTTAGAGCCCATCTATATGATGCAATTTCTTCCTTTGAGAAAAGCCATGGCATGGGAATCGATGCAATAATGAGTACTATTTATCCATAGTCACATCCAAGGATTTATGTGTGGCTTGCTTCCAATCTTGGATTTACTTTCTAAGGTTTGACACTTGGGAGTATGATGAGTAGTGAGGTACCCCTACGCTCAACCATATGAATACAAGCATTTCATACAAAATTCAGTTGAATTCCAAGGACTAAGTGCTTATGCACCTTTGTGGAACAAGAATGGGTTGGTTAATCGTTGTCTTCCCAAGCTTCCCTGTATGTCACGATTGTATGGTTAAGTAAGCTTGAGGCATATGATTTTTATATCTTTTACGTTTTTTATGTCCTGTGCTAATAAGGGAGGAGAGAGATAACTAAGTGACTAATTTAACTTAACTACTGATTAACTAGGCTTTAATTAATCCTAACACTAGTATCCATTCTCACTTGCCGTACACATTCTGAACTAGTGCAACACTACTAGGATTACCAAACACTAATCGTTACTAGGTTACCAAGTATTACACGCATGCTTGAAGTCATCGTATTGTGTGTGCTTACTTAGGAGAGTTGTAGGGTGAGAGAGAGAGAGAGAGAGAGAACATTAATTAACTAAGAAAAGCATTAAATAAATGCAAATAACATTAATTAATCTATTTTGAATGCTACACAGTTGATCATAAAGTTCGTGTTTATTGTTGTACACAAGGTGTGCTTAGGTACACAATGTTCAAATAAAGATTCGTTCAATTTATGACTTGATGAGACGTGACATGCACTGGGCCGCGATGTCACGTACGCGATATCGCGTCCCGCCGCCATATCTATAAATAAGAGGCGACACTTCCTTCATTT